>CAKNEU010000316.1:0-22542 GCA_930272665.1 Mariannaea elegans | reverse complement strand
TTTAATAATTATTTAAAAATCGCGATTTAAGGTGTAAAACTTAATGCGCCGCTCGCTTGTCTGCGCCGCTCGCTTATTATGTACGTTATAAAATAAACCTACTTTTCTTAGTTTATTAGTTTCTAAAGGTTAGAATTTCTATGAATTTTTTTCTATATATATTTTATACTAATTAGTTTATACTAAAATTCTCAGCTATTTTAGGCTTAATTTGGATTTTTAATAATTATTTAAAAATCGCAATTTAAGGTATAAAACTTAATACACTACTTACTTATTTACACCACTTACTTATTATATACATTAGTAATATTATATTTTACAATTATATTCTATATAAGCGCAAACTACTAATAAATAATAATTAAATCTTTATATTTAGCTCTCTAATAATTATATCTATAAGAAAAATACATCTTAAGCTCTAATTGCCACTATATAAAGTTAAAAGCTCAATTCTTGCCAATAGGGAGGGCATTACAATTAGCAAGTAGTTAATTAGCCATTTCTTTAACACTACGCAATCGCAGGGGAAACCCTCGTAAATCTAGGTTGAGAATAAATTAAATAATAATCTATTCTTCTAGATCAGATAGTCGGCGCGAATTAGGGACTGTATCGCTTCGGGCTTGAATGCCGGCTCGCCGGCGACCTAAGGTCTTCCAATGGACCTTATAGATGCTTGCAGCTCGTCGGAGACTAAGCTTTGGGTCATTTTGAAGAGCTTGAAGGGCAAGAAGAATATTTCCTTTATTATGAGATGGTGGCATAATTAATAATTGAGAAATTGATGATTGAATTGAAAGAGAGAAGATTAAGGGATTTTTGAGACACTCGCTTGGGTGAGACACTCGCTTATGGAATACGTTATTCTAAATGGTTGTTTTTTCTTATATTTAGTTTAATTAGCCTTTAACCTTTACGGAATTTCATTTAATTAACCAATTGGATGTCTCTATTGGCTAAAATATCAGTTGGAATGTAATAGCTGCATTTAGAGCTTGTGTAAGTGAGCTATGGCCAAAGCCTATTATAGCCAACACTAGGGCAGCCAACTTATACCAAATCAGACTCGTCCGTCGATTTGAGTTATATCTCCCCAACGCATTTCCGTTCCGCGATATGTATGCCATTTGCATCAGGAACCCACCATCGATGCGAACGGCAAGAATTGCAAGTTGCTCGCTCGCAGCTGGCGTCTTAAGTCACCGGCTACGCGCAGATTTGCGACCGTTTCGACTGTCACCCAGCGTTGAAAGCCATCGAGTCGCAGCCCACGGGTAGACTAAAAAGAAGGATGATTAACTTCCAGTCCTTCAGTAGATACTTCGGGGTGGGGGTCTTACTTGGATGTAGCCCACGAATCCATAGGTGAAATAGATGGTGGATACAAAAAGGCCGCGCCATCTCCTAGGGGTAGTTGGGCTAGATTGTCGAAGCCGGCATTGCAATACGTGAAGGGCAGCTGAGGCCAGTTGAAGGGATCTAGACACGACAGGTAAGCTATCGTCAAGTAATAAAGCTTTAGCGGTGGACATCATGCTGCAACGACATACCTCTGTCAACTTGAGATATCTGTTCCGGGTCTGGAGCATAAGTTGCTTCTTCTAGCCTCTTCAAAATGGTGCTTAAAGCATCTGCCGCTCTTCGAGCTTCCACGGAGTGGTTGCTGGAGCGGTGCCAGATAGCCCGAGTCCCTTCTAAGAGGGTTTGGATCTTATCCAGCTTGTCCGCTTCGATCGTATTCTTGAAATAGCGGATATAGAAGCAGAGCACACTCGTGGCGAGGAGATGGGTGTGGTTGACGATGGCAGAGTCGTACAGGTTGATCGGGGTTAGCCGGCGGTAAGGTCGCAGCTCGTTGATCGTGAGGTGTTGTAACTCGAGGCTTTCCACGGCAGAATCCACCACTATATTGCGTGAAGTCTCGTACTGATCCATCTCTTTGGACGCGGCAACGAATTTCCAATGCAGCAAAATTCGCCCTCTTAGATATGTCAATTTAACGTTGACTCGCTGCGAGGGAAAGAATTAGCGACCCTTCAATCTTCTCGGCAACTCAGCGGCAATCCTCTCGTGGTATCGCCCTTAAGAAAAGCGAAGGAGATGGTGAGAGGATGGATCTGCAGCAGCCATCTGCACACTTGCCTGAAACACGGTGATCCGGGAATCCAAGATAGCCTCCGACAGCGGCCGATGCTGCATGGACTTAGGGAGCTTCTTGAATGCATTGTTGAGCCGATCATCAATCCTCATGGCATCGGCGAGAGAATACGGATGGAGACTGGAGAGCGCGTTTGAGACCTCGGTAAGCGCTGTAGCCAGCCAGAATTTTGCAATGGCGACGGATGATTGCGTAATCTCTTCGTCCGGTCGCGGCGGAGGCAACGATCTCGCTGTCGAGTCGTAGTCGTCATCCGAGATATTCCGGGGCGGTAAGGTGTCGCATATCGACTCTTTGATGATCGCCGGCAGGCCCAGCTGTGTAGCCAACACGATGTCGAATATGTAGATATGTGCCCACATCCGCCGTCGCATCTCCCCGTCGTAAGCAGATAACGACTTGAAATGCCGTGGATCTCGATGGTAGCCCATCCGTATCGCTTTTCGAGAGTCAGAAGCTCGGCCTTGTCTGTAGAGGCCAGTGGCACGTACCGATTTGCACAATGTTTCCCAATAGGAGCCATAGCCCGGTATTCGAGTCGCGGCGGAGATAGTTCTCTATCGTAAAGTAATGCAGCAGCGTTTCCATGATAAACGGTCCGCCTCTGCCGTATTGAGCGCGGATCAGACACTGGACGGTTTTTTCTCGATATCCCAAGAGCGCCTCTTGACCGCAGGTATGCGAGGTTCCTTCGTGGATGCAATCATGGGGGCAAGGGCTCTGAAACTGCGTGGCGACGCACATGGTGCTGTACAGCAGACCCAGCCAGGAAGCCGGGGCGGCCTCGGGGCTCTCCCAGAACTTGTAGTACTTCTCTCGTCAGAACTCATAACCACATTCGTGGATTGACGCACGTACATGTTTCAGAAACTCTCTAGCGTGTAGGAAACCTCGGGTGCAAATTGTTAGCATCCTGTGCGTCAGCAACTGTACGAACGCGGGGCAGTCTTACAGCAATGATCTAGCAATCGGAAGTAGGACGATATCAGTTCGTCACATGTGTTCCTAGGAGGTAGTCCCGCGATCAGCTCCTTCTCGGATGCCTGTCTTGCGCAGTCGAAGAGCAAAACGGTTTGGCAGATAGGCAGCTGGGCGCCCTGCGTCTGCGCATCGTCGAGCTCGACATCTCGGTCGCCAGAACTCGTCGCACGGTTCAGAACCGACGTCCAGTGTGATCCGTCTTTGTAGTCGTTTCCGAACTTGTCTATTCTCAGATTGGTTGATGCGGCAAGAAGAGATCCGTCTTGGGAATCGACAGCGTCTGATCCGACAAGCCGCTCGGTACTCCTCCGGTCCCGGGTCCCGGGTTTTGACGCCGCTGGGAGATTCCGGAGTGGCAGGTAACCTGTCTGTCGGCCTTGCGACTTCTTCATGGCTGAGTTGTCGCTGTAGCTGCAGTCATGGCCGGTGTCCAACTTCTGCGAGGATGTGAGCGAGTGCCAGTGGTGATTTTACGCCGCAGATCAAAGGCTCACGAGGCAAGTAGAGCATGGATGCTGGCGGTCGCATTTCTTCCTATCCCCAGAGTGTTAGTCTCTTCCTTACCGTATACAGAGAACCTTGTCATCGAGAGAGATCTGCGTACTTTCGGCGGCGACACAGATGGCACGAGAGCTGCGGCTTGTCACGCCGGCGCCCGGGATGGGGTGCTAGCGGCTGCGGAGATAGTCGGAAGCCCGTCTCAGGAGTTGCCATGGAGAACAACAAGTGCTAATTTCCGCAGTGATCGTCTTTCTTGCAGCCGAATGGGCTCGAGATGAGAACCTCTGAGGATCCGAACCTGGGTGTAGTTTGTTCCAGAGTTTGCCAGATGGAGGGACGAGCGCTGTGTTATTTGATAAATCGTCCGACAGACGAGGACCCCACTAGTTACGTCCGCCTGGCGCAGCCAATTGCCGGTCGAGGGATCCTCCGACCGCCCGCCACTAGCCTGCTCGCAGAGAGCTGAGATCCGCTCTAGTTTGGAGTAACGATGGGGTTAACGACTTTAAAGCCGATTCTCACCTTTGTCGTCGTCAGGAAAGCAGATGCGATAAACGTAGTTTCATTAATGGCAAATCTCAGCTAGACGGGGGTTGCTCTCTTTAAAAGGCGGGTTCCTTTCTATGTCGACCCAGATCGTGTCTGAAGGAAAGACGGTCGAAGTCCATCTCAACTTGACTATTGCTTACACGTCGAAGAAGACAACCGCACCATGTCCAACGTCAATCTCTCTCGAGGAGGAAGCTCTGAGCCTATCGATATCGAGACCGGCAGTCGGCCTCGGGGCGAGAAAGACGACAGCCGCCTGAGCTCGGACGAAGACATTGTAGACTGGGACTCGCCGGCCGATCCTCAAAACCCACGGAACTGGCCCGGATGGAAGAAATCCTTGCACATCTTCTTACTAGGGATCTTGACCCTGAATGCGTAAGCTGCCGACCCTACTCACGGGTCACGGGTCTACATATCCCACAGAGCGACTTGCTGATGATGGAACTCCAGCAACCTAGCAGCGACGATGTTTGCGCCCGGCACCGCCCAATTCGCCGCGGAATTCCAGATCGCCAACGAGACAATCGTCGCGTTCGCCGTCAGCATCTACCTAATCGGCGTCGCCTTCGGCCCTGTCCTAACTGCCCCCCTCTCCGAGATGCATGGCCGTCTCGTCATGTATCACGTCTGCAACGTCCTCTACGCCGCCTTCACCGTCGGCTGTGCTCTCAGCACGAACGCGCCCATGTTCTACATCTTTCGATTCGTCTCCGGCTGTTCATCGTCCGCCCCGATGGCAATCGGCGGCGGCACCATAGCGGACCTGGTCCCACCGGAGAAGCGAGGTGGAGCTATGGGGCTCTTCATGTTAGGAGCGTTATTGGGGCCGGTAAAGACTCCTCCTACTCGCCCCTCTCTCTCGGATTATTCAAGCTCATCGTGCCAAGGTCTTAGGTCCGGTAGCAGGAGGCTTCTTGGTGGCTAATCTAGGATGGAGGTGGACGTTCTGGTTGATCCTGATCATCGTAAGCTCCCGTTCTCCCCCGCACCAGCCAGACGTGTAGTAAGGTGCCCGATACTCACAATCAGAGACTCAGGGCGGATCGACTACGTTGTTCGGGTTCACGTTCATGCGAGAGACGTACGCGCCAATCTTGTTGAGTCGCAAAGCCGCCAGACTTCGCAAGGTGACAGGCAATGCTCGCCTGCACGCCAAGGTCGTCCTGCCGTCGTCGTACAAGGTCATCATCGTGGCGATTGCTCGTCCCCTGAAACTCCTCATCTTGACGCCGATAGTCACGTCCCTGTCGCTATACGTGGCATATTCCTTTAGCCTGATATTCATCCTCTTCACTACGTTCCCTTCGGTGTTTGAGGAGCAGTACGGCTTCAGCACCGCCGTATCGGGGCTGGCTTACCTCGGACTCGGGATAGGTTTCTTGGCGGGCTTGGCAGCGTTCACCGCGATCAACAGCTGGCAGAGGAAACACTGGGATGCCAAGGGCGGATGGACTCCAGAGAGGCACCTGATACCGATGATCGTCTTCTCCCCGCTCACGGCAGTCGGCTTCTTCTGGTACGGCTGGAGCAGCGCCGAGCGCACACACTGGATCGTTCCCATCATCGGCACCTTCTTCGTCGCCGTCGGAACCCTCTTCACCATGCTGCCTGCGCAGTTATATCTCGTGGACGCGTTCGGGGCGGGCGCAGCTGCTTCGGCACTCGCGGCGAATCTGATCCTCCGAGTCCTCTGTGGCGCCTTTATCACCCTGGCCGGTCCGCCTCTCTACGCTCACCTGGGATTGGGTTGGGGAAACAGTCTCTTGGGCTTCCTCTGCATCGCCTTCATCCCAGCTCCGGTCCTCATCTACCGAAACGGCGCCTGGTTACGTAAGCGCTTTCCTGCTAAACTGTAATGCCGATATCAGTAAGAGAAAGAAAAGAATGTATATTTCTTCTTTGTCTTGTTATATTCATATTGCATTATCTTTATGAAGCCTAGGTGCATACATCTAGGACTTTTGAGCATGCTACGCAATATGTAGATTAACTTATGTATTTTCGACTAGTAAATTCAATAAAGAGGCCATTACGCTATCCTAATACCCAAAACGGGAGGGAAGCAGGGATTAATGGTAAGAACACAGAATTTCTAAATATATAAAGAATTTGGATAAAAGCAAGCTCGCCTAGGAAGACCGCCGCTATGCAGGGATAGTTTACGCCCTTAATGTATATTTGCATAAGCAAGTGGACCCACCACTATCGGTTTGGCTCTCTCTTGCAAGCTAAGTGCGCCGCTTTTGTAAATGAAATACTAGCTTTAAGTATTCGGGCCGCGAAGAAAGATTATAAATTTAAATTTATAAAGGTTAAGTTTATTAGGGTTATATATATACCTACTTCTCTTATACTATATACTATATTAAGAAATGTAGTTTAACTATATATATTCTATTGTAAATATCATTTATATATTGCAGGCGGTATTATAGATGTTTCTTATTATAATAAGTACAATGTTTTGTATTAGTAATTAACGTTGGGCTTTGGGGTGCGGGTTAGTATATACAATTTAAGAAAGGTAGCAAATGGCAATTAAATTAACTAAAAATCAGCTATAAAGATATATAAAGTAAAAAGTATATAAATTAATAGAGAAAAATATAACGATATTAATAAAAATAAATTTAATACTTATATATCTTTAATAAAAATTTTATTCTTTATTTAAGTTAGTATTATCAAATAGTAAGGTAGATAGTATTTCTATTATTTCTTCATAATTTAATTAAAATTGTTTTAAGTTACTAAACCCCTTATTATTATTAAATTATAATAAGATAAGAAACTATTAGACTGCTATACTAATTTAGTAATATAGAGCTTACCTTAGAAAGATGTTAACTAATTAAGTAGTATTACAGCTTAAATACATTCCCATTATATGTAAGGACACCCCTACATTTTCTTAACTAATTATAATAAGTTTACTTAAGATTACTCGTAAACTTGCGTAAACCACTGGGAAAGTTCACTTAGTTTACTTAGTAAACCTTATAAACTACTACCAAATACTATAATATATATATTCATTTATTAGTATATTAAATAAAACTCTAGCTATCTTAGCTATTAATATAACTTAGCTTTATTAATTTACTTTTGGTATATTACTAAATATTATACTATCCCTCAACGGCCTGACCTTTTTGCTAATATAGACTTAAACTATTTAATTTATATTAACCTTAAACTTAACTGTTATATTTAATTTAAAAAAGATATTAAATATAGGCTAATTGGAATAGCCTAAGAGGTCTTAGCTAATTATAATAACTAGCAGCTAGAAAAGCTAAAATTGACTCTATTGCCCTTAAAGCTACGTGCCTTAGAGGAAAATACTAGCTATTTCAGCCGAGAATAGCTCTAAGTCTTGTGCTTTTAAAAACCCTACAAATTTGCAGACTTTAAAGCTATAAAGGCTATTTAAAATAGATTTCCTCTACTAATTAAGACTTTAGAAACTAGCTGTAACTACTATAGCAATATAGTCTTTATTAACTATAAAGATATTATAAGGCTGCTATTAGGAAGTGGATTTCCTGCTATAACTAAATAGTCTATGCCTTTCGAAATGCTATATTAACTAAGGCTAGCCTTGAGGTTAAAATAGAGCCCTTTATTGGTCTGAATTCTAGCCTTAGAGCTGACTTTTCAGCTATTCTAGGCACTAGCTGTTACTTCTATAATGTAAAGGTTGTAGCAATTAACGCTAATTTAGCTAAGGAAGAAGCCCTTCAGACCCTAGCAAAAGCTACTAAGGATAAATGGAAGAAACATGCCTCTGAGGTCTAATGGAAAAACCAACTGTCCAGTCTTATAATAGCCTTTAAAAGCTATTAGGACTAATAGCAGCTGCTTAGTTAGATATAGCTATTAGCTTAGCTTTAACCCAGACTCGGGCTTCTTCTACAGCCTCAATTGCTAAGCCTAAGAACTAGGGAAATTCCCCCTTCCCCTTTTTTTTACTTTATTTTCCCCCCCTTTTCCCCTATTTCCCTCTAATAAATAACCTTCCCTTTTACCTCTTTTCCTTACCTTTTTCTACCTTACCTCTTCTTATATTACCTTATATTACCCTTAAAAAACCCCTCTCTTTTTCCCTTACCTTTCCTTAAAGCAATCCTTTTCCTTAACGTAATCCATAAGCGAGTGGCGCACACAAGCGAGTGGCGCACTTTCAACCACCACTTGTATGCTATCTTCAATTAACCACCAAGCAATTAAATATCTACTATAATAACATTAGAATTTGATAGATCAAACATTTCTTCAGCTTCCTGACAGGTTCGTACATTATGGCCAGGCTTGCCGCACTTGCTACAGCAGGGAGCCCTTGTACGGGCTGACTCTCTCTGGCCATGACCTCGGCGCCATTCCTTCTGTATCTGCTCATCTACATCCTTCTGATCCAATAGATCTAGTCCATCTTGAACAGTAAGAGAGCCTCCAAGCCGTACACGTGACTTTTTTGCTCTTCGGCGCTTGCTTAGTGCCTCATTTGCTGTACGAAGGGATGAGACCTCTGCATGTAAAAGAGCTACTTGATGCATTACAGCTGTTGCCCCCTTTGTAAACTGATCTATAGCAGCTAGCATTGGGGTTGGAGAGCTATTTTGATGAGTAGAGATATGAGTCTTTATATGCTCTAACTGTAAGCTAGCCTTATATGCATTCTGTAGTATCTTTAAGATCTAAGGCTGCCTAGTCTTAGGGAGGATTTTCGGAGGTGTTAGTATTTATAGCTATATATTAAGCTTTAAGAGAACCCTCTTTGGGTTATACGGTATAAGACTAGCTCCTGCAAAGCCTTCTTGTATATTTTTCTTAGTAAGAGAGGTAAAGTAAGCTGTACGGAAGGAGTAGAGAAACTTAAGCTTGCTAATATATATAATATGCATATATATTAGATCCTTAACCTAGTGACTATATACTTACTTTAGCAGCTTAAAGCAGCTAATATCTAGAGGCTGAAGAATATAAGAGAAATGCAGAGGTATATAAAGTGTAATAATGTTATACTATTAGCAATAGAGCTTAAATTTAGTTAAGTAGTAGCTTTTATAGCTATTAAGAATTAAAAGTCAATATTTGCCCTTAAGTACATTAATACCTTAGATTACAGTTAACTATTCCCAATTGCCAAGCTAAGCTAATTTAGCCCTTATATAACCATCTAATATTATAATAACTATGCCTGCAAAGATAATACCTATTATAAAGCTAATCTTATTAAAGTTATAAGTATTATTATTAAGAATTCCATATTTAGCTTTTATATTCTATATAAGAGAAAACCAATTACTAATAAGCTTTAGATCTTTACATTTAGCCTTTTAATAATTATATTTACAAAACCAGCTTATATATAGCTCTAACTAGCACTTAATAAAGTTAAAAGCCTAATTCTTGCCAATAGGTAGCACATTACATACGCAAAGCAGATAATTGGCCATTTCTTCAACACTATATAGTCTAGGAGGAAATGCTCGCATTAACAGCTCAATAACGTACAAGACAATAGCCTCCTCTTCAGATTTTATAAGTTTCATTAAATTCGGTCTGATATCGCGTCTTGCTGTACGACCAGCGCGTCGATGACGGATTGTTGTAGCAGGGACGTTATAGGTCTTAGCTGCAGCTCGAATGCTAAGCTTAGGGTCATTTTCAAGGGCTTGAAGGGCAAGAATAACCCTAGATTCATTTGGAAGCTGGGCCATAGTCTGATGTGAAAGAAATTGATGTAAAAGGAATGTAAACGCGTTGGGGTTGAAAGTGCGCCACTCGCTTGTGTGCGCCACTCGCTTATGGATTACGTTATACCTTTTCTCTTTAAAAAAAATAACAACTATCCTTAATATTCCCTTTTCCTTTTATAATGTAAAATAAATAAGTTAAATAGCTTTTAGTAATCAGAAAATAAACCCTATCCAAACCCTAGGATCCCAAAACGCCGTGCAAACAGTGCTCCCCGAGGAGGATTACTCGGCTTATCTATTATGTTGTTTGCGCAGTCGTTTGGCCCGGAAGTAGCGGTCCCTATTGCCCAGGTTCTGTTTACGAACTAACTCTCGGCCAATCTGAAGGGTCTCGTGCCGGGCCTGAGTCGAGGAAATATCACGAAAAATGGCCTCACAGAAATTGTGGCTAGCGTGCCCCTGGCTGACTCTAGAGAAGTACTCGTCGCGGTTAATAAAAGTTTTAGCCAGACATGGTATTTGGTGGTTAGGCTGGCGTGTGCGACGGTGATTGGGAGTTTGTCGATAGAATGGCGGTCGGTCAAGCAAAAACGCGCCTAAAATTTTCAATTAACCGATCATCAATGCGAGCATTCTGATTTCTGTTCTTTAATTTTATACCGCTCATCTCTGCATGTTCTCAGCAATGCTCCTAGGCATCTTATCTCTGTTTTCAAGTTGGCCAGCTCATCTTTAGAGTACACTATCTCCTTCGTCGTGCGTGTTGCCCTTGGACTCATTACCGCGGATCGGAATAATGTGATTTCGGTATAATACTGTCACCTGTCGATGGTTTCAGCTCGGGCTTGTGTCATTTAGGATTGAAATTTATTACAAGAGAAGCTTGAACCTCGTATCGGCTGTGACGAGCGAACCTACAACCTCACGTATTCAGATACTAATATGATAAAGTTGGCGAACGTTTTGAATTCAACAGCAGCTTTTAGCTATGACCGAAAAAAAATGTAACGGGCATCTCCCATTCGCTCGCTTGCACTCGAAGAGAAGTTTCATGTTTATTCAATCATTTGTCCTCCTTGTAACGAATAGGCCACTTCGACGCATTGATTAAGTCGGATCGTTGTGGAAAGTCATCGCTAGGAAGACATACTAGCGACCTGCTCTACTCACGCATGCGCCTAATCGAGACGAGCTCATGCTGTGAAGATATCAGAATGCGCTTGGCGTTATACCACAGTATTTTCATGAATATTCATATAGTTTGCAGCGAAAAAAGAAACTAAAAACTATGCAGAAGAAACTAGCAAATTGAACATACCTCAGTGAGCATTCTGGGCAGCGAGAGGATGTAATTGTCGTCGTGAACCTACAAGAAGAATTAATGCCAAGATCTTCAGACATACTCTCAGCAAGAGAAAGGTAAACCCCAAGGGTTGGGATACATTAAACCTACCTTCAATTTAATTTCCCGATCGTTAAAAACCGCTCGACAAAAATCCATGAGTGTTTCAGGTTTTAACCTGTAAGCCGGGACAGCCTGGAGCACAGACGGTGACCCTTTTTTTTTGGTCAGAATCATTAGCGATGAATGTGAGTGAGTCTATAGTTACCGTTATCAGTGGAGGCCTTTGGAGCATCGAGGAGCGGAACCTGCTCGAGTATTGCCTTAGTTGCCGACGCCGCCGTCGCCACTGCATACTGCTGCCATTGCTCTCGTCTGTGGCCATCCGAATAGTCACACACTCCTTTTACGATAAGTGTTGGCATTTCATCCCAAATGCTATAGCCTTCCATCTCAAACGCAATAGCGCCTGTTTCCTTCGAGATCCTGTCCCTGTCTTCACCTGACTTGATGACTGCATCCCCGGACGCAATGGTTCCTATGTGAATTGTGGGGCCTTGACCCCCGAGTCGTGTTCTTGTAATAAGATGCTCGTCGTCACATTCGAGCTCCTGGCATGTAGAGTTGAAGACCTCATGGCACACAGGGTCTGAATTGCTCACGCAATCACGACAGATGCAGGTTGGAGATGCATTGTGCTTATGACGGTAGTTTGATTCATACAACTTGTCATTTTCGGTTCCGGGGTAGTTATACTTTACCTTGCTCCTTCGTGAATTAGCCGTGATTTCCTGCAAACACTGAAGGAAATGGGTAGTTCGGTGTTTTAGCTGGTCGCTGCCAGATTTGGTCTCAATCTGTGTGAGTAAGTGGCGAAGTTTAGTTTTTCCACCGATGTGACCATTGCCAATAGATCTGTTGCTGTATCGACTAGCGTAACGGCGACCAAAGTCAACTTGGATCACGTTTTTGCCAATGACCACATCTCCTAGTAGAATTTCGTCGTGTTGGCTGTTGCGAGGCATGCCGCCACACATCCCGACGAGAAAGACCAACTGCAAACAGGGATAGCTCGATTGCATGAAAGCAATCACTGAAGCGGCTAATACTTGACCCATTCCAGGTAGGAGAGGTAAGACGACGTTGTGGTTACCAATACGTCCAGTTGTGTAGAAGTTAGGATCTCCTACTGCTCTCCCGTACCTATCACCGTTATCATCCCAGAACTCATCTACGAGAAATGAAACCGCATCAAACTCCGCAGCGAGCGCACAAACAATGGCAATCTGAAAGCCATCGCGACTGGCAGGTCGTGAAGGAGGCCCGGTAGAAGTTTGGTCGTCTTCGGACGGTATATCTAACATGGATCTGTGCTTGGTAACCCATATTTTGGGATCGTAAAGATAACCAACGTTCTTTTTCGCCTTCTGGTATATCTCCGACATCGATTTAGAAAACTCGGAGCTGTTTGCGCGTAGTTGTCGGCTCTGTGTATTTTCGGCATCTGTCTGCATCACTAGCAATCGATTATAAATGATGTCTAAGATGTCCTTCAAGGCATTCTGGAACCCCGGCTGTATGCGGAAGGGGGACTGTTCAATCCATTTCTTCAACGCGTCGCTGATATCAGGGCTATCACCACGTATCTCCCAGAAGCGTTGGACACCTTCTGGCCCACGGAACGCCTCCAGGCCACTGGTGCCGTGGACAAGCCAAGTCAAAAACTCCAAGTAGATGCAACCCATTGACCAAACGTCGGAGGTGCGAGATCGGGGAGTCATACTCTTCATTCTAATATCCATTTCTGGTGGTTCATATCGACGATTGATTGGGGCAGAGTTTGACAACCTTCGTGGAGGAGTACCATTTTCGGAATTGACATCGATAGGAGAGATCTTCAACATGTCTGACCCACCATTTTGTTCAAAAATCAAGATGTTATCAGGCGTCAAATTTCCGTGGAGAATACCTTCCTGGTGTAAGGTATGAAGTGCTTCAGCCAGACCGGCCATCTGCTCCACTGCCCCCAAAACCACCCCGGGAGATGGAGCTACGTCTGTTTGATGCTCGGCCTTTCTATGCCAATACTCATTTAAATTACCACCATCTCCACAGGGGAACAGATAGCAGATCAACGTTTCTCTTTGGTAAGTAGCCACCGCCCTGATAAGATGCCGGTTATCTAGCTCCCGAAAATTGTGGGACAAGGAATCATATCGCGCTGCACGTGCCACTTCTGTTGTTGTTGTGAGATGCATAGTTGTGTCCTTGAATTCTCCCTGGTATAAATCAGTTTCAAGCCCGATTCATAGTTGAAGACGTTGAAGCATTCTCACCAATATTGACAAGTGCAATGGATGGATCTGAATTTTTCTCGTCCGTTCCATTGGTCCTAGCATTTCATGGGTGCCTTCGATTGAAAGATATGGTAAAGGCTGGCGTGAATGGAAGGCATAAGAGAATTGATCATAAGTAAAAACGGGTGCCAAGAACAGCCATTGGCTGTCGAATAAGGAACTTTGGTCCTGCTTCTGGAGATTATCAAAGCCATCCCACGGTTCAGTCATTTCTAGACCTCTCTGGCTATCCCAAGTAGGTGAAATGGGTGAATCAGGTCCGCGTTGTAACGACGCCGGGTTCTGAATTGGAAGTTTGGCGTCGTCAAAGCCAGACTTGAACACCGACGTAAGGTTTTCAAGGCATTCGCAATAAGCCAGCGTAAGAAAAATGCGCATGCCTCGACCGGAAATGAATCCCAACAGGGCAGGGTCCGGTCGGAGGTTTTGTAGATCTAGTTCTATGGCCACGAGCTCGGGACGAGTTAGTGAATGTATCTCATCTGCCGGGAGGAAGTTTTCGCCATCGATATTCTTCAATAGGCAGCGAGCAATTCTGGTCTTGAACTCTACTCTATCAGTATGCTCGGGCAGAGATGAGGTGGATTCAGTTTCGTCATCTGAATATGTTCCTCTGACCTCGGGTAGATCGGAGTCGAACGAAGCAGATCCTCGTCCTCCCTGGGAGGGTCCTCTAGAACTTTCAACAAAGCCATATTCGACAACTTCTGCCATGGCCTGAGTTATAGGTGGAGGCGGACTAGGCAGAGCGCGAAAGCTCAGGATATCGGCTTTTTGAATATCAGTGCGATTTATTGGGTCGGTGATCTGGGAGAGCCATTCTTCAACGACAGCAGCAACAACAAGAAGATCGTCGGCGGTCATTGCGCGTGATGTCTCAACCCAAGGAAGAGAATTAAGTGAGAATTCGTGGATGCAATTACCGACATGCTCTAGGTTTGCCGTGGCATCTGGTTCAACCTCCTCCTCCTGAGGCCAAGGACAGAGAGGGCACTGAGAAATGTTCGGAGGAGCCATCTTGCGACATGATTCCAGCAGATCAACGATCTGTTCTTCAGATATTGCGTCTTTGTGCTTGATGCGGTTGTGATTGATAAATTCCTCACTGCTCAGAAACGTGTTTGCTGTTGGAGTTCCAGCACAGGCTAAGCATTCCCAGTATTGACCTGCGCCATGTGCTTCCAGTACGTGGCTCCGCCAGGCCGGCCGTGAGATGTACAAAACTTCCGGGCTAGGACAGTCGGGAAATGGGCACGTATAAGGACACAGGTCTTCAACAAGGTGTTTTCTGTAACTATCAGTGTCTATTCCATTGTGAATTCTCATAATTCGTTTGGCTGTGCGTACCTCCATCTCGATGGTTCTTGGAACATTTCCGGAAGGGTTTGATAACAACATGGGCATTTGAAACCTCTCATTTGGCTCGAAACAGGAGGAGGCGAAGGGTAATGCATCTTTGCAACTGAGACCGACACGCGACTAGCTGCTGTTTGCAAAGGTATTGAAGCAATCTCCCCTTCCACTGCTGAAGGTGCTGTTGCACTTGTCCCCCTAGCTTCAGGGGTATCATCTGACACCCCTGTGGCTGGCGTATTTGGAGAATCTTGCATATTTTGCTGTTCATCCCCTGCTTTGTCGCGAGATTCTGAGATACTTGTCTCCTGATCTTTGGTGTTATCCGCATCTAGCTGAGGCTTTGGAACGGGAGGGCGAAATGTGGAGTGGTCTAATTTTTGCTGGTGCCGTCTGGCATATTGAAATCTATGACGACGACGCAGATTTGCAGTTATTAGATGTTGCTGCTGTGATGTCAAACCACCAACATCATCGTAATCCTCTGCCTGCTTCATCCAGTCTTCCGCAGTCGTCCTTTTGTCTCCTCCATTCCCCCATTGTTTCCTCTGGGCTGCGTTGAGCAAAACAGACTCAAGTTGAAATCGAAAGTTCTGGTGATCTTCGGGTTCAAAAGTATTGTCAGCTCTTTGTAGTCTTGCGACTGTCCCAGACTTTCGGATTGCGTAACCGAGCATGAGAAGCTGGTCTAGAATATCTTCGGTGTCTTTCATTGCTTTTGCGAGTGTTGCTTCGGATTTTGTTTCATTTGGATCAATTTCGTCATCAAAATTTGACGAAGAATCCGAGTGGCTTACTGATCCAGTGTCTAAAGAATCAAACCAAGATAAAGAGCTAGCTGCAGCGTCCGCATCATCAGCGAGGCCTAATTCGACTGTATCATTATCGATGGAACCGATGGGTTTAGACTCATCTTCAGGATCGAGTGCCTCTGCTGGTGTATTACCCGATGCACATGTGCGGCAATACTGGACCAACTCTTGGAGAGTAACCAGCAGGCTTGTCAAAACCAGCCGCACCTTGGGCTGGAACTGTAGTCTGCGATCCAGTGAGGCTTCGGGCCCAGCTAATGCACCAACACCCGAGGCCCAGAGATTCATGTCAGCAAGTCGACTCTCTGCCCAGCCGTCTTTCATCAAGGGTTTGGTGGACAGGCAGGACTCAAAGCTGGCGAGACAACTCTTTGCCGCCAGAGCAATCCCCGTCAAATGGGACGATTGAGTTACTGGATCCATACTGAAGGGTGGTTGATGCTGACGAACGGCCACTACTGCCGAGCATGCGATCGGTAGGTGACACGTGAATGCTACTAATCACTAGACACGACTTCGCACCCAGAGGAAGCCCCAACCGATGCGGAATTAGTTATGATTAGGGGAACAACTGCAGTCTTTGTGCTCAACCTTTTTCTTTTTTACCTTTAGAGAACGATTTAACCCACATCAGTGTCGGGATCGGATGATAGAGGACGACTTGACATAAGTGAAGTGAGGCAAAAGAAGACTTAGGTGAGGCAAAAGAAGACCTGGGTGAGGCTGACTGATAGTGAAAATAAGCGGGGTATGTACATCAAAATGCTGGAAAATGCCGCTATTGGGTAGTAGAAGCAAGTTTCTTAGGCGAAATACGAAGGGAACTCTGGGGCACAGCAGATACATAATTAATATTAAAGTCAGAGTAGCTTTTTCGCGAATCTGATCATGTAACGATGTACGTTGACGGAAACTGTCGGTTAAATTTGTGCTTCTAATTACCTCCCCGCATGCCCCCATCGTCGACATTCGGGAATAAGGACTCTGCAGCATCGCCGTACACAGATTCACCCATTTGGGACCATAGTATGAACGACCTACTCCTCGCTAAATATAATACAAATACCATCTGTAGCATTTATCGCCTCTACCTGTAGCTCCTTGTCAAACTCACGCAACCCTAATTCCGTGGCCTCTCCAGTCTCCACTGGCTCCTCGTCAGCTGTCTTCTTGTCATCGGTCAACAAGGCTCTTAATGGCTTGTAGATGCTAATATCTACGTCCTTCTTCCACGGCCAGGACCCTTCGTGAGCGATGATGTAGAGCTGATACGCAAAGATGATATCCTGGTCAGTACGATGCTTTTGTTCCACCTTCGCCTGGTGAGAATATTCTGCATCTGTTCCCATGCCCACTTCAAAAGTGATGGGGGCTTTTACCTCGGCGTTGGTATTTGTCGTTGATCCAGCCATGCTCGACAGCTGGAAGCCCCGAGCGATTTTCAGACCCGTAATCATAAAGACTGGCTTCTTGGATGTAATACCCGCGTTGGTCACAGTCGCAACCTTCTTATCTTTGATGCGCTCGGCAGCTTCCTCGTCTGTTAGCTGCTTCTTGAAATAGATTGTCTCAAGACGCCAGACCGTGTATTTAGTCAGAAGCTCGTCGCTAGCACCCCCCCCCCCAACCTTGGCGCTCGCTGTCTCGAGAAACGTCGCCCAGATACTGCCCCGGAGAGACGAGGTGTTCTGTTTGCTCATCTCATTCTCGTAGTCGAAGTGGCTCTCAAGCGGCTTCAATTCCGACTCCGGAACACTGCTCAGTGGCTTCGTTGGATCATCTGGGTACCAATAATATCACCAATGCAAATTGATGTGTTGGAGTGATAGGTGAAGTTTGGGGCCAAGACGTAGGCTTTGACTGAAGACATTCTAGGTCAAATGGAGATCTCAAGTGCCCTTAAAACCTTCAATTTCGATGCAATAACGCTGTTCTTGATGCTGAGCGAATTTATCTGTAGTAATTAGGTACCGATCATTGGATGGGGCTGCAGGACGGATTCAGCTGAACGCCACTTGCGCCAATTAACGGGAGGTTCGCTTACGCAACGCGGGGAACTTGTGAATCTCCCAGATCGGGCTGAGAAGATGCTCAATATTTCCAAGATCGCGTTTTCAAAATTACTGTGGCATAGTTGCTGAAAGGAGTAACAAGTGTTGATACTAGGTCGGCCATGAGACCAACATAAACCCATGCCTCCTCGCCTCTTTCAGCGTGTCCCACGATTGCTTGGTTGTCGTATCCTGTCAGGTTCCAGTTAACCCCGCATACACGCAAGGCGAACACTTGATACGAATTGAGTTGCATTCTCACGGCACTAGAGTTGGTCTCATTGATATGGAGCCCTTGACAAATGAAGAACTCGAACGGATTGCCGCGCAGGTAGAATTCGCACAGCATGCGGCGCAGGACGTTGCGGTGGCTGCCGGGGAGCTCCTAGGCAAACATGCTGTTCGCCTCTCCAAGAACCCTTCGAAGATTGAACACGCCAAGAACTTGGCAATGCTGGCCGGCTCTCTTCAGTGCGTTTCGTTTGATCAAGAAAAGTACGAGCAGAGAGATCATCAAGATCTGAGGTCAATAATGGCAAGGCTAGAGCAGTTCCTGTGTGGACTCGAACTGATTTGCACGGTTTGTACTTTGACCTACGGGCATCATTAGGAGGCCAGGATCCTAATATTTGTATAAAGTTCCCCAAAAACCGATTATCAAAGTCCAGCAAACATCAAGATGTATCAGCTCGATTCCCAAAACTGAATACTCTGATTGAATTACCTGCACCAAAGCTTCGATCCAAGGAAGACCGCGAAATTCAGGACGAAGTAAGCCAGAGTGTGGATGCATTTGTTTCAATCCCCTTAGAAAAATTCGAGCGTTACTTGAACTTTCTGAAAAGTTTCTCTCAATCTAAAGGCCAGGCTAAAAAGCGTGCCGAGCTGGCGCAGCAACACGCTGAAGTAGAGTTAAAGAACGACAAAACGAAATCCCTGGAAGACGAGAGCTACCCAAGGCATGTTTACGACACCTTGTACAGGTTCTTAAAGAAATTTGCAGAGTGTTGCTGCGGTCTACCCAGTCCATCCCCAATGACAATGAGAAGTCACTGGGGAAGGCTTGAGCTCAAAGAAAATTTTCGAGTCATCGACAACGAGGTTGTTTTTCACACTCTGTTCACGAAAAGGGGATCTTTTGAATTCGTCGAAAACATCAAGTGGCAACACCTCCAGTTCCGTATTTCAAAGCATGTCACCTTGACTAAATCATATTTTCTTTTCATCTGACCAAGACTTAGGAAACAACGCAATGTCAAGACGGTGGGTTTCGAGGATCTCAAACATCACCATGGGGTGAAGCAGCCAGCGACACCAGATCAGGAAACAGAACCTATTAAACTAGATCATGCGGCAGAAATCAAGTCGAGCTCGGAGTTTTGCACTCTACTTAACAAGGATATTGGCTCAGGATGCATGGACGTTCGTATCAGAGACGAAATATTGCTCCAACTCAAACATGCGGTTGACATTGAAGTGGACATTGCGGATGAAAGAAGCATGTCGCTTGCCAATGTGCTCGACCGCTATTCGCTGGCCCCCAAGATTAAGCTACTCATCGCTTACATCTTGGCAAAGTCCATATGGCAGTTTTACGATTCAAATTTCATGAATGTTCAATGGACGACAGAATCTATACAACTGTTTCGAGAAAAAGAGGATGAAGATGAGGACATCGATGAACCTACCATTGACTGGGCACCATACTTCGCGTATTCATACGACAAAATTTCAGAATTCAGCTCTGTAGAACGTCTACCTCCCGGACAGATTCTGCACCGTTACCCTCGACTTCTGGCGCTCGGTACCTTGTTGTACGAACTGGGCCGGAAGAGGCGCTCTCAAAGGCAAGCATCGTCGCTGGGCGCCGTATCACCTAATTCTCCTGCTGGAAGCCCAACGCTGGAGAAGGCAATAAATGATACCACAAGGAAAATTCGGAACGGGGTCAAAAAAAAGCATTGGCCCGATATTAAGTTAAAGGATGCTGAAACATTGGAGACATATCGTGTAGTTGTCGCAAGCTGCGCTAGCGAAAGTTTCTTCGTGCCACAATCTGAAGGAAACTCGCAAAAATCTTTTCTTGAGCTGGAAGAAGAATTAACAATTGAAGAGAGGCGTAAAATACTTTTAGAAAAGGTTGTTAATCCTCTCAAGAAGCTTGTTCAAGGCACTGGCTGGGTTGATAAGGATGGCAATATCCAACGCCAGCGAGTGGATGGAGTTGCCGCAAGACTTAAAGAGGTCCATGATGTAGGTGCTACGCGACCCGCGGCACTACTAACCAATAACTCTCATTCTGCCGGGAATGGAGATTCATCCAGTGCATTAGGGTTCGTAACCATAACGACAGATTCTACCTAACTTGTTATCAATATCAGCTAACATTTCGACTAGAACCAGTGCCGAAGCATGGCTAAATGAACACAAAAGTAGCCTCGTTGCGAAGACAGTTGCTTCAGCATTTGAAATACAGCCAGCGTTGTCGAAAAACAGAATTCGTATTGCAGTTTTGGATACAGGCTACGATCCTGGCGCCGTGTTCTTCAACAGGGAGCGAAAGCGACGCATCAAAGACTGGAAGGACTACGTCGAGAAGGACAACCCGACGAAAAGAGATGAAGATGGGCACGGAACGCATGTGCTATCGGTACTAATGAAAGTGGCGCCAGCTGCTGATATTTTCGTTGCCCGTGTGGCAAAAGACACGACAGATTTACAACAAGCGACCAATAATGTTGCCGAAGTAAGTGTTTCTTGTCTCAAGTAGTTTCTATTGTACACCGCCGGCTATAGTGTGCCTAATCATGCATCATCCTTCATGTGTGTCTCATGGTTCAGTACGCTAACGATTTTCAAGGCAATACAGTGGGCTTGGAAGGATTGCGAAGCCAACATTATCACCATGTCATTCGGCTTTGACGAAGAGATCCGCGTTGACAACAAGGCTGTTATTAGCCGTGCCATACTCAAAGCACTATTAGAAACAGAAAAACGCATTCTTTTCTTCGCGGCTGCGGCAAACGATGGCGGGAATAGACAAGAAATGTTCCCAGCACACGACATGCATGTGCTCTCCATCCGTGGGACCGACGACTACGGTTGGGCGCAGCGCTTCAACCCTCCACTAGATTACAACGCGGCAACTTGCTTCATGACATTGGGTATGGATGTCCCCGGGGCGTCTCTCAGCACGAGTGAGGATGAAGGAGCGGATGTGTGCAAGTCCGGAACTTCTGTGGCGACGCCGATCGCCGCAGGAATTGCAGCAACTCTTCTGGGCTACACGAGGATATTCGAAGAGGACGTGAAGAAAAAGCTAGAGGCCCAGCATATGGAAAAGCTAGCAAATGTCTGGGGTTTATCTGGTATGACTATCCTCTTTGAGAAGATGGCGACGGAGATGACGGATAAGTGGTCGTATTTGAATATTAAGAAGTTCACTGATCTGCCGCACGATCTCAGATTAGCTACAATAGCATTGGCAGCAAAGGAGTCTAAAGGTTAGATAATATTTAATTTCACTGAAACCTAACGCATACCAGATGAAGACACCCCATATTTTTATGACTAAATGAATTTGCACTATTGTTTGGTCATGTACCTGAGTTAAACAATCTGACCAATTTTCTATAAGAACTGTATTTAAAGATAAGCCTATGCCTTTTTAATATCCAAAGAACCATTCTGAGGAATATCTAAAACTATTTGCTCAGGCATAAATACGAAACTTGAGGAGTGCTGACACCGTCATTAGGATATATCTTACCCTAGAGTCGGGTTAAATAGTTAACGCACGTAGGCCAATATCAGCTTTCATCAAAATCCTTTAAATATTTGCTATCCTTAAAATAAAGTTGACGATGAATGGCCTTGCCCATAGCTGGACATAACCCTTACACAACCTGATTAGGAAACCATCAGTGCGTGCCCTTTCCGGCACCGAAGAGGAGATCATCGACCTGGGCGGCGTTTTGGAGCATGATGACCACGATATCTGCTCCCTGGATGGCCTCCGCGGGAGAATCGGCCTTGGAGGACGTACCTCAACGTCTACCTGCTAAAGTAACCCTCGAATTACTCCCCACTGAATATGCCGAAGATGTTATCAGCTCTATCCAAACCACCGTTAAAAACGGCGAAGTGCCCGTATTGATTGTCTTGGTCGATGACCCCACCGGAACACAAAACGGGTCCCAAATCAAGCATCTTGAAGCACAGTAATCCGTAGTCTGAGAGAAGTCTGGGGGCGGTCTGGGGAAGGTCTCGGGAGGGACTTAATGGGATCACGCCAGCCCACCCCACTGACCCCAATTCCAGGGCTGAAATAATTGCAGTGAGAGAGGATGGGCGTATCAAGTTACTATTCTTGGGGGAAATAGGCCCACTCTGTGGCACGGACAGTGGCGCAGGTCCGATTCTCGCATATAACGTCGGGTCCACCCTAACCGCCACCCCCATCCTCCCGCCACCCAAATTTACCAAAATGGAATATCAACACTATCAACTTTGCGATATCATAACAACATCAATTTTTATAATTACAATCTAGATAAAGTTGAAATTTAGATAACATATCCTCATATTTTAATTCCTTCTTTTTAATTTTTTTAATAAAATTTTTCCCAAGCTGCTGGAGCTGTTTCCGTATGTTGTAGATATTCTCAATGTTCACAAATCGTTCGGAAGGGCTAGGCTTAACCTTCTTCCTTTTCGTAGGCCGAAAA
>CAKNEU010000315.1:0-22553 GCA_930272665.1 Mariannaea elegans | reverse complement strand
TTATATAGTAATTTCCTATTATTTTACTATAAGGTAAAATGGTCTATATTTTATATTTTATCTTTTCCTTATAATTTTTAGAAGTATACTTTATTATATTTCCTTTCTACTTACTAGAGCTTCTTCTAGGTTTTCTTCTAGGGGATTTAAGAAGGGAAAATCTAATTATTAATCTAAGATCTCTTCTTCTTCTATAATAACATTTACATTAGTAAAAAGGAGTCCTAATTTAAAAGCTTATTTAACTTCTTACTTAGTAAGGTATAATTTCAAATCTTATTTAAAACATTCCTTTAGCCTATAGGTATTAATTTTAATCCTAAGGAGTTAGTCCTTAGGTTTCTCAAATTTAACCTTCTATAAATATAGCAAGTACTAGTTTATCTATATAATATTATTATAGCGGGCATATACTTTATTACTATATTAATATTATTTAATATTTATAAGTATAGTAGGATTAATTTTATTACTTAATAAGGATTTAATTTTCCAGTTGCTATTATATTCTCTCTTTTTATATATTATAGTAATAATTTTAATATTTCCTTCTATAATTTAATCTTTTAATTCCTTAGGTACTAAAGTCTAATTTATAGGTTTTACATTAGCCCATTTGCTAATATCTTAATACTATAGCTTATCTTCTACTATTCTACCTATTTTAATATTAAAGTTAAATCCTTCCTAATATAGGTTATATAACTTCTAGTAGGTATTATCTTTTTCTTTTTAGTATTAGGGATAGGGCATTAGGTTGTAGTAAAGTACATCCTTCTAATTACAATTTGGAAGTTTTAATCCTATATTGCTGTTAATTATAATAGAAGCGTTTTATTATTTATTAATATTAGCATTAAGGGTATTAAGTTCCTTAAGTCTTATTACAATTTCTCTATATTCCTTCTTATAAATTTTATGCTTTAGTAGTTAGGTAAATAATAAAATAGTTTATTCCTTATTACTATATCTAACAATTTATTAAGTTGCATTAAACTTATCTTTTCTAGCTTTATTAAGGGTTACTTAATCCTTTTCCTTTAGAGATAGTCTATTATAAAGTATTATATATTATTTATTGTAGTTTTAGTAATTAAAATTAGTTGGATTTTTACTATATCATTTGGGTGCTCGCTTAGCTATAGCTAGGGTTTTAATATAAATTGCAAGTTAGAGCTTATTATTTTATTCCTTATAAGTTATATTAAGGGCTTTCTTACCTTCTGGTACCAATTTAAACTTCTAGTTTATTTTAGCAGCTCTGCAATTACTCTTAAAGTATTTGGTTTTACTATAGTTCTAATACTTAATTTTCAATAGGTCTTATTTAGTAGTGCCTAATTTTATAGGTCTACTATCTATTCTATAGGAGGTAGGAGTATAGCATTTCTTACTAATATTTATTTATTCCTTCTTTTAATATAATTTTTCTCTATTTTTAAAACCTCATTCTTTTTATCTTTTATATAATTAATTATCAATTTTTACTACAAGTTATATATATAGGATAAACTTATCCAAAAGTTTTAATTATCTTGCCAGTTTATCTTTAATATCTCCTTTTAGTCCTCTATAGAACTTATTAATTAGGTTTTCGTTATTTTAATTAAGTTTTACAGCTAAGTATTAATATTTAGCAAGGTAGCTAGCAATTAACTTAAATTAATTAAGTTTCCTAATTTTAGTAATAATATTACATCTTTTATCTATTTCTCCGTAGGTTTGGACTAGTTTATCTACGAAAACGTTAAAGTCTCCAAAGATTTCTTTAATCCTAATTCCCCTAAGTAATTTATCTTTTTCCATAAAGTCTCAGAGGTAAGATTCTATACCTTTAAGTGCTTTTCCAATAAGTAGTCCTATTACATATTAAACTTTCAGTTCTTCACTTTAAAATAGGTTTAAGTAGTATAATTAGTAAGCTTTAAGTTATATAATAAATTCTTATATCTTATCTAGCAATTCATTATATATTCTAGGGTTCTTAAGTTTGAGGATTTCTCTTATATCTTTTCTATTAAACTTAAGATTTCTAAAGTCACTAACTTATTATTATTGCATTTATATAACTTCTGCCTAAGCTTAGTTAAATTAATTAAGGGATTCTTATAAATTGTTAACCATTGTGAGGATGTTTTTGTTATTAGGTGCGCTAGTTCCTGGTGCTGCCCGAGTTTAGCTAAGTTACACTACTATATTATAGAGTTATTTAAACTTAATGTTATTACTTCTCACATTATTATCTATTATAATAATTATATTATTAATCATTCTTCCAAGTCGGGCATTCTAATGTTAGAGTTTCTTAATCTATTAGATCTTATTATTATTACTTTTATATTTATCTCCAGATGGGCTAACTATAGCTATATCCTTTAGAGGTATTTCAGTAGGGGTTTTCTTTAAAGAAGAAGTAGTAAATGGAGTTGCCTTAGAAGATATAATTATTTAATATTATATAAAGGTAATAGGGTATCCTTCTAAATAAAAGCTATTAATATATAACAGTCAGGTCTAGGGTTAACGTAAATTAAACAGTTTTAGTTCTATATTAGCAGAGAGAATAGGCCGTTGGGAGGTTTTGGCAATATAGTATGAGGTATTATATTTAATAATATACTAAAAGTAAATTAGTATAACCAAGTTATATTAATAGCTAAGGTAGCTAGGGTTCTATTTAATATGCTAATAAGTGTATTTATATATTAAGATATAATAAGGTAGTTTATGAGGTTCACTAAGTAAACTAAGTAAACTTTACTGGAAGTTTATATAGGTTTATAAGTAATTCGAAGTGAACTTTACTATAGTTAGTTGGTTTTTTATAGGGTGCTATTACATATAACGGGAGTGTATATAATCTGTAATACTAAGAAGATAGCCCTTTGTTAAGCTTAATTAATTTGGAAAATAAGTATTTTATATAGGATATCTTATGCCCCCTATAGAACGATCTAACTTTACCTATCCTTATTTATTAAGGTAATATAGAATAGGCAGTAAGTAATTAAAGATAGACTAATTCTAGCTCTATAGCCTCTCCTAGGACTTTAGACTATAGCTTCGCTCCATTTAATATTAATAACTATTTCCCTATAGCAAACCCCTATTTAGTTTTAATTAACAGCTGGTTAAGAGAGAGCCTAAGCTTGCCAATTGGTCTTGCTAATTAAGTAAACTTAGGCCTTCTAAACCTTAATTACTTTATTAAAGCTCTTTGGGCTTAAGAGATATAGTATAGCCTTAACTTCCTTGAAATATAGATTATAATATATAATTGTATTTTTTAAGAATTCTTTGCTATTAAGTATTACTATAAGTCCCCTTATAATTGGTATGCCCCTAGCTTACTATCTAATAAGAGGCTTCCTTAGGTTTAAATTTATATAAGATTTATAATTATACATAGGCTTATACCCTTTAAGAGAGGGCGTAATTCCTCTAGGGCTCCCTACTACTACTTATAGCTATCTTTAATAAGCACTATATTAATAAAGTAAGTAAATATCTTTACTAATAGAAAGACTTTCTTTTTGATAAACCTATTAAGCCTTTATCTTTTTATAAAACTGAAGCTACTTTAGAGTATAGCCTAGTTTATATCAAACGGCAGTAGGACATTAATAGTATTTGGTTTGGGCCTAAGAGCCTATATGCTATTTGCTAATCTAGTATTTTTCGCCTATCTTTTATACCTCTATTTAAACGCAATCTATTTACTAACTAGATAATCTGCCCTTACGGCCTTAATCTTGCTAATACTTAATATATCCTATTTAAGTTAGTAAATATATTAGGAATTCGCTTTAATGTATTTTTATTCTTTCCTTAAACTATATATAGTAGATCCTCTAAAACGTTTGCATTATATAATAGCTTGTCTTTAGAATGCTAGAAGGACCTCTATAATAGTATTATTATCTCGGCGGCTTATAATAGCATTTCTAATCCTTTTCGCTAAGAACTTTCTAGGTTATTTACTATTACCCATATAAAGTCTTATTTATTTTAGAAATAGCTGGGGATAGGTTAATAGAGGGCTAAAGATAATAGCAGGGCTTGCTATTTATAATATATATTGCTAATTAATAGTCTTACGCTATCTTAAAACTCTATTATTTAAAGGGCTAATTCTTTGCAAATTAGAACTAAAAGCGGAGAGAGCATTTTATATTTTAAGAATTTATAATTACTCTTTTAGGCCTATAATCTTAAGAATATCTTTATAATACTAAGCCTTAATAAGATTATAATGCTTATTTATAATACTATCCTTATAAGTATAAACTTAAATTAGCTAGACTTATACTCTTGCTAGCTTAATATTAGGATATATAACTATATTCCCAACTAACTATATAGTTATATTAATAAGGTTAAGCCTTTTACCCTACTTTAAAAAGGTAATTGCTATTAATACTTATATTAGAGACTATCTTAAATTATTTCCAAAATGCCTCTTTTAGCAAGCTATTTTCGCTCCTTCCTTCTTTAAGATATTAGAACTTACTATTTTAAAATTAAGGCAATAGGGGCTGCTACTTTAGGCTATTCTAGGAGTTATAAGCTTGCTATTATTTATACTAAGGTATATAACTGTAATAAAGAACTCTTCTTAGTAATATATAGCAATTATTATCTTTTTGGATTTGGGTATCTCCCTTTACTAGCATTTAATAATAAGATAATTAATAACCTCTCTTCTTTTAATTATAATTGTAAATAAGGTTTAAAAATACAGCTATCTTATAATATTATTATAGAGGCTTGAAATGTAAATAAGTAATACTTAAGGTTTATATTAAATTTAAAAGTACTTTTAAATTATAGAGTTTAAAAAGAAGTTACCTTATACTTTAATATTCCTTTAATAATATAAGCTAATAGCTATTTTTAGGTTATATATAAAAGCTATATTAAGCTACTTAATTAAATTGCCCCTCTTTTAGCAAAACCTAGTGTTTATTTTCCCTTTTAAATAATTACTACTAAAGATATAAATATAATAATCTTTACATAAGCCACTTACCTTATTCTCCCGCTAGACTACTTATTCTTTAAGGCCGGTATTAGCTTAACTAAGCAGCTAGTACACTCTAATATAGTAGAGTATTACATTTAGAGGATTCTTAGCTTTTATATAGCCTAAATGTTTTATTAACTCTTAATTTATAGCTTTATTAGTTAGAAAATGCTAAACTACAATTAGTAAATCTAGCTTTTATACTAGACAGTTTCTAGTAAATACTCTTATTATTATAATAAGCTACTTAAACAATAGGGTTTGAAACTAGAAGGTATTATTATAGCTTTTAAAATATTATAGATCCCTCCCGCTAAGATAAACTAGTAGTATTGCTATCTTACGCTTAATATATTTATTAACTTATATATTTTGCACAACCCTTTATATCCTTAACTTGCCTTATAGGTTAATATTTAAACCCTTACTATATCCAAAATTATAATTAATATATTCTCTTAGTAATAGCTTAAGGAAGCTTGGGCGGCATTTAATAGTAATTGGAATTAGGAAGTAGAGGAACTAGTGGAATAAGTGTTTTTTCTAGTAATAGAAGAAATTGTAAGGGCATATTATTAATACATTCTCTTAAAGTTATAATTATATTAGGAATAAGATTAGATATAAATTGGTTAAGATAAACTGCCCCCCCTCTTATAATTGTAATAGGGTATAGAGAAGTTAATAGCTAAGGTTGGTCAAATTATAATAGCTTAGATAATATAGGAAGTTTATGCTAAAGCATAGGCTCTTTATACTTAACTTTATATAAATGCTAACTTAAATAAACTACCGTAGGAGTTACCCTACTAGATAATTATATAAATGTATATACTGCCTTATAATAGCTAGTTATCCTTTATATTCTATTATCTTTTCTACTCAGCTAGCTTACTATTATAAAATAATCTTTACTTCCTCTAGCTCTACTAAATACTTAAAGAGTCCTAGAAGGTAGTTTAGCAATTTATAGGGCCATTTAATTACCAGTTCTATTATACAATTGGAAGTTATATTATAGTTGCTTTTAATAGTAATTAGAGAAATGAGATTAGCACCTATTATTATAATAAGTTATAGTATTAGAATAAATTAATATTCTTTAGAATTTAGTTTTAGGCGCTATACTTTTTGCTACTAGAGGATAATAGATAAATTCTAAGGCAATATATTTATAACTATTATATCCAACACCTAAATATTACATTAAATATTATATCTAAGGTATTAACTATAGAAGCCTTTTACTACTTAAAAAGCGTACTTAGGAAACTATAGTAGAAGGCTATATATAAAACGGACCAATTGCATAATGGCAGACCTATATACCGAAATTTAATTTACACCTTTATCTTTAAATACCTTTTGAGACTTGCGGGCCTATAATAGTATACAGATAGCGGGTTGCCCTATATGTTTTCCTAGCACCTCCTAGGGTGGGAAGAAAGGGAGTATAGGAAAGACGATTTTTTCTTTCTTCCCATCTCAGCTAGCACCATCTCAAATGAGTACGAAGAGACTAAGAACTCACAGCCGACAATATTACTACCTACCTAACATAATGTAATGTAGCTGCTTAATACTATTAAGTCCTTTCCCGATCTCTATAAAGATATTTTGGAATAAATTCAATAGATCAATAAGGTTCTTAATAACAACGGAAACCAACTTGCTCTCCATAGCCATCTTAATGCCAAGGCTGCGGCTATGGTCTAAGACGATCAAGTTAATCCACTTCTACAATATTTTCTATCGCAGACAGAACCCTTACAAAAAGTAATCCGGAGTGACGGCTCTGATGAGTTTGTTTATGATGCAGATGAGGGGCAAGATGAGGACGTCCTTATAATACCTAATGATGCGTGCTGTAGTAATGATGGATTTTCTGATGGATCTGATTGAAAGGTTGCTTTTCATCGGGCGTGTGCTCTTGATCTCCTACAACGTCGAGTCGTTATCGATTACGGGAGTAAGAAGACAGGATTGAGACCGGCGAGCGAAGACGATGCATACTATCCCGTATTCCGACTTGATTTTGTCAGCATCGTTGGCCGGCCACGTCGGCCGATCTGCCGGCCGAGTCACTTCTTCGACAACATCACCATCTTCCTGCGGCATTGGCATGCCCCATATAGTGCGAAGCATGTGAAAGGAATCCATTTCGACCTAGGCGGCCGCACCTTTCGCATCGCCACCAGTGCTCCTCGAGAGGCGTGGTTCATTGCAATGCACCCGATTCAGAGGACTCCTAGCGGTGGGCTAAATAGTGATCCTCATCGACGGCATAAAACAACACAAACAAAGACTGCTCTCGCATACGGCCGTGCTCTGGTGCTTGCATCCTATATAAAAGACATCTTTCTCCTCAGGGAGCTTCTCGGCGAAGGAATCGAGCCGAGATGGGCTCTCGGAGGGGCAGGGGCACAGATGATAGCGTTCGATAAATGGTCATCTTCCAGACTCGTTTCATGGAAGGCTGGGAGGAACTTGTCGAGAAGCTTTCTGTTGTGCAATTCACACACGACTAAGCCAACGGATCGATGATTCGGTCAGATAAATTGAAAGATGCTTAATTCTTCTATCTACCCGGGCTGAAAGGCTTCCTATTTATCTTACCTAGATGCCGAAGGCCTCTCTGAGGCCTTCGGAAGAGGCTGTATCCGGTCTCGAGCCCTTGCGGGCTCGTTGTCTCAGACTATCTAGGTTGCCTTACCTAGGTCCCGGGCAATCCCGTACAACACTTGGTGCCCGCAAAACGAACGCAGATCATGTTCATACTGAGCTGTGCTTTGTTGCACCTGAGTGCCTGATGCTTTGCTACTTGTATTGATGTCTGCCTCTACGGGTCGCTGCATGGAGCCAGCCAGTTCTGGCGATACCGTACAACCAACACTTGGCCTCGATGATGTCGGGGATGCGACGAGTCGATGACCACCTTTTGTTAGTACTGGCCTCTCTTACCGGTCTTTCGGACTAGGATAAGTTCCTATAGCTCCCACTCCTCATTAATCACGAGTTAAGCACGGTTTATTAACTCTACATCCCCTTGTATTCTAAATATATCTAATACAAGACGAAACGAGACGCTACATGTTATTATTAAGTCAATCGACTGCTAAATTAAGCAGAGGATAGATAGCTAAGTGAAGCAGGATGAGGAGGATGATGATGCGGAATGGCTTGAGGCTAGTCTTGCTAGCGTGCACGGGAGATTGTGTAGTTGAATGAAGAATGTATGGGTCTGAAAATACACTCACCCGCGTGCACCGACGAAAAACATGTAATTGAACGCATTTTGAAAGACCTTGCTATCTGCACGGACCAGATTTGGTGTATTTGATCAAACTACGAGCAACCCCTGTTATACGAGTAGTAATAACAGCAAACCTGGAGTGTTTAAGACTGTCTATGGTCTCCAAAAAGCGAGACGACTACGACTCGCGGAATGCAGAAAGGCCACTAGCTGCTAGCTTTGGCAAGGAGCTCTGCCCTTCACTATAGGCTTCTAACCTTTGCCATTTTCTTCCCGAAATGGCACCGGTAGTTAAGTCTGTCATGCCGATGTTAGTTGTCATTGGGGTGACAGGGCGGCTACCTATCTATAATTAGACGAGGCAGTCAGGATTAATGCTCCACCACGTGACTTGTTTCCCCGCCAATGTCTCGATTAAGCCGAGCTGAAAACATCGTCAGACTTGAAGAATCAAATTGTCAATCGTGCACTACACGCCTATCGCCATTACGTGGCAGGTCGACATGTCCACGACAACGATATTCGACTGGATGAGCGATATTCCAGGTGAACATCAACAAGAACCCCAACAAGAACCTGCCTTTACGCCCGTCCCCAAGCGACGCCGCCTCAATCTGGTCACGCCCTCAGAATCGCACAACTCCAATGACGATAAAAACATCGTCGCCATGTCTCGCAAGCTCGATGAAAGTCCAACCAAACGTCGAATACCAGTTGATGATGAAGCCCCTCGACCGCCCGACCGAAAGCGCATACATACCCCAAATTCCGAGTCCAGCTACTCGCGATCCGAACAATCAGACCGCTCTTTCCTGTCGTCACGGCACTCTGGAAAGCTGTCGCCGCAGAAACATTTGCAAATACTCAAAATAAACCCCCACGGCATTAAATTTCGAGATCTTGTTCAATTCGATGATAAGCCGCCCAGCCTTGAAGAGCTGCTTAAAATGGTCGACGTCATCATGGAAGGCAAGGGTATAATTTCGTCATCAGCTCGAGTGATGCTTGAACGTGCTGCGCAGTCTCACAAGGACTTTCGATGGGGTCTCAGAGGCGGCCATTACTTCTCCAATGATCGCGACAAAGTCGGACCAACTCCATCGCCAAAAGATGTGCTTGACGTAGTGGATGCGGCAGCTGAATGCAGCTCTTACGGGCACCCAGAAACCAACTGGAACCTAGAAGTGCACCAGCGAGTCTTGGAGTTAGCTTTTCGCCCAAATGGGAAGCCAAGATTTAAACATCTCGTTAATTTTATGGGCAGGTAGGCCACTCGTGGTCCCTTATTGTAAACTCGTCATCTCACGATCATCACAGTACTACAGCGTCCATCATCCCTAGTTATGGTAGCCCCGCGCTCTCGAAAAAGGTTGATTTTTGCATTTACATCGAGCCCGAAAACGCCAGCTCCGACCCATCTACCACCTCTATCCAATCAGCAATAGCCTGTCTTAGGGACACCCTACCAGGAAGAGCCTTGAATCACACCGATTTTGCTCCTCTTGATCAGCGACCCATCGCCCTCAGCATCGAGACTAAAAAGCACACCGATTTTGCTCCTCTTGATCAGCGACCCATCGCCCTCAGCATCGAGACTAAAAAGCCAAGCGAGGGCTTTGGTAGCGCCAAGCTACAACTAGGCGTTTGGCAGATGGCCCACTGGGCTTTCTTACGACACCTGACAGAGAACCGAAATTCAAGTTGAGGACGACACATTAGTCAAACTACCCGCCTTCATGCCTGGCATCATTATCCAGGGCCACGACTGGCATCTCAACATCACCACGCCTGAGGGACAGCAAACGATATTCTGGCAAAAGGTTGTGATTGGGAGCACTTCCAGCTCTAAGGGCGTCTACCAGATCGTCCACGATCTGCAGATCTTAGGCCAGTGGGCTAGGGATGTACATTGGCCTTGGCTTCGGGATTTACTTCTGTAAGGATAACGACCTACACATGGCCAGTATTACGTTATGGCACGCTTGGTATGTGAACTCTTTTGGCGATGTCCATGCATGGGTGGAAGGAATAGAAGACGGCACATGTATCTGTCATCAAGGTTGGTGAGTTGAGTCTCAGCTGAGGATTATGCTGCTATTACGAGAACTTTAGCGAGACAGACTACGCTAGATGGGCGAGCTGTACGCTCAGTTTTTAAGGATGTATTTAAAGATGCAAAAATCGAATCTCGTCAAGAGAAGGTCATCAAGAAAACCAAAAGGGTTAGGATCAAGATGGCATTCGACGGCCCCCAGACGCGTTGAATGTCGCGATGCTATGCTTAGTTTTATGTTGGCCGTTGCCCTTACACGACTTTGCTTTTACCTCAACTAAGCTCTGTAACCATAGGGAATAACAGTAGTGCGGATTGATGCAGCCACCGGAGTTGTGCGAAAATGCATTACCGTTAACCAATACCAGAGTTTCCGAGACGAAGTCACTGCCAGGGAAACGGGTGCAGAGGTAACTCGCTATGCTTTTGCTATAAGCTAGAACCAAGCACCTGCCGCGGCTTCGACGCGTTATGGTCGCGTCGCATTTGGCGGTCCGGATAGCTCTGGCGCCCACGCTAGTGGCATTGGAGGCAAACAGGCTAGATCCGCACCTGCCGTGATGCCTCACACGACGACATCGAATCACTAGAGCGCCACCTCGCCCGCATAGTCATTGGTGATCTCCCTTCATCCACAACTTTGAATTAATTATTACTGGCAAAATAAATGTGAATGAGTTGTATCTTGAGCCAATGCGTGATACGTGTGACCAACAGGGATCATGTATTCGCAGCTACCGGGTTTTAGAGGTGCCGCACTTCCAATTAGTGATGAATTGGCAGCTGCTCTCTGCTTTGGAGCGAACAGCGGGCTTTTCGTCACGTCAAAGCCATTTCAACGAAGCGACCGGGTAACACGAAGGGGAAAAAAGCAAAGTACCAACAACTCTTTGCGCTCAGGCCGCTTTAAAAGCAGCCTGAGCGCAGAATAAAGTATGCGACCATTGAACGATGACAACCATTTACCTTCTCTGGTGCGCATGGAATGGATTAGGGACCACGGTTTTAGTCTTTTGGGCCATAGCTCGGAGACGGCATTTGCAGCCGGATGAAACTCCCTCCAAGGTACGTCATCCAGTGCAAAATCAAGAGCGAGAGTTGAGCTAGTCCTGCAAGGGAATCCTTTGGCGGGGCTACATCTTCTAGAGAGCGCATTACAGCAGCATCGGGAAGTTCCGGCAAATAGAAACGAAGTGCTACTACCGGTAATGCCCTGCGATTGTTTGGGGGCTTTTTTGTGGGCAGTTGGTGGACGTTACATATATCACCGAGAAAAGAGTAACAAAGGAGAGGGCGAATTGTGACATTTTTAGTAGAAAGGTATGCGGCGCGCAGTCGGGGAGAGGAGAGGAAGGAGCGAGCTCCAAGAGACAGACACAAGTGAACCATCTGAATTATGAAGATGGTCATCGCTTATCTAACCCTGCACAACGGTTGCATGCTTCGGGCTTGGGACCTTGCCCACTCACTGTCTTGGGCTAGCGGCCACGGGCAGCATCTCATGCTACGCTATAAAGCTACAGTAGCTATCATAGTCATCATTCTTTAATTGATTGCTATTCTGTAATTGCCTGATGCACATGCACCGACCTTCATAGGTAAATTTCGGCCTACTTTGTATTATGTTCATAATCGCGCCTCCCCCCCTCCCCTTTTTTTTTTTTTTTTTTTTTTCGCGCTGGCACCACCTATTCATTCTCTCTCCATTCACTAATCGTTACTGTTGCGCTTGTGGTGGTCTGATCGTCTCAGAGGATCCAGGTGATGATTATGGCAAAGAGATTATCCATGCTGACACCATTGAAGAATCCCACCGACAATACTTCCAAAATACGCCCAACAATCCAGTCGACTATTGACGCTCTAGAAGCTATCAATAGAGGCTTTAGTGTGATTACTACTTGGATAGGTTTGTTTTATGAGGCGAATTTGGGGGGACTAACCTCCTAAATACTCTCTACTAGCCATATGTGCTAGATCATTTAGATACTCCTAAATACCACTCATTTTTTAGCCACAAACCTCACCTCTCAATAAGCTTAATACTCACATCTCAATCAAACTCGGGGAAACTGGCGTGACGCAGCCTGCCCCTTATTTCGATTCCTCCACGGCTCTCGTCACAACCTCTAGCCCCTCTCCTTTTTCAGATGGTTAGATCAATCCATTAGCATTGTAAGTTTCAAATTCATAAATTTCAGATCCACCCCAAAAGGTGCCCCGCTTCCAATGAACAAAATTGACTTTGGTTAACAGAACAGCTTCATTCTGACGCATAGGGCATCACAATTAGGTCTATGGAGCGAATTTGTGCGTTTACTTGCCACGAAGTCTATCCTTTGGACCAAATACATCCTGAATCAACTGCTGGGAAACTGATCCTCATCTACAATCGCGCTATCCCTCACCATCGAGGAAATGGATACGAATAGCTTCTATGACAATATTACCGACCCCCACGGCGTTTCTTGGACTTTCGTTGAGTCGTCTCACCAAAATGATGAAATTACTCCAGGCTCGGTTTTCAATTCGTGCGCAAGCATGAATACTTGCAAAGAGATGATAGGCTCTGTCCAATTCGTGAACCCTTCTATCATGAACATTAAATGTTTGCCTAATGGAATAGCTTTCCGGTAGTTCTCAAAGCTAATACAAACACTATCGCTAGCGGACATCTCATTTGATGAAGGTACGAAGGGGACGTACCCTACATCAACTACCCCGTGTCCTCTGACAGTTTCTCCGCCCTTTCCCGACCTGATTGAGACAACTCAACCGGAGAAACAGCAATGTCGGCAACAAAGACCGTACTCCCAACACCAATCATCGTCCTCTAGTGCTCACAGCTTAGACGAATTGTCGGTTTGGGAGAAACACGCTGATGGTGAGGTAGACGAGGAAGGGAAACGTCAAGAGCTCCTATCACGCAACAGACTAGCCGCATCAAAGTCTCGGTGTAAAAGGAAGATCCAGATTAAAGCTCTTGAGAAGGAATTGAGCGAGCTAGAGCGTCAGCATGCACTGTTACAGGATGAACGGAAGTACCTCCTCGACGAAGTCAACTTAGTAAGGTCGCAATTGATCGCGCATGGAATGTGCAATGATGCAAAGATTGATCGATGGGCCTGGATCGAAGCGGCCAAATACGTTCGAGACTCAGATTGAAGTCAGTGCAAGACGCAAAATGATAATATTTAGGTATACAAAGAATGATCTAATATTTGGTATCGGTTCATATGGTAGTAGGCAGAACTACCCCTATTTATATACATACGCTCTTTGGCACCGTTTGGACAAACATGAGAACCTTATGGCATGTTATGCAATCTTAGTTGGGCATACCCAAACATACGTCACAAGCGCATGAATCAAACGATTACAACAATAATTTCCGCCGCAATGGACAGCAAAACATCACTTAATAAACAACTCACAAGCTTGAGATGTAAAGGACCGACTACATCGAAGAAAACAACTGTGACCAACGCTCACACGGAATCCCTTAATCTTCCTTATATCGAAGAGATTCTCCTTCACATTCAGTGTACCGCCCTGGAGCCTGCAGGTGCCAATGAAACGGGGTACTCTGAGAGCAGAACGCTATGCGAGACGAGGACAAATTGAAGTCAGACGTGACGCAAAAAGTCGAAGATGAATTGGGCGATCCTGGGCTATTTTATGTGGTATAAATAATTCGGGATTTTTACTGCGGTGAGGTAGATTATTGGTTCTGATTATCTCCAAAAGTCACACCGCATTTACCTCTATGACTTTGACTGCCGCTAGCAAATGCCTTTCAACTTGGGGAGGTGATTGTAAAAATAGCAAGAGCCCACTCCTAGCTACGACTATTGCCCAACCCAGCATCAACCTCAACTTCTTTGCCGATGATCTTGATATTATTGGAGTGAGAGAGGGTATCCGGATCAGCTACGATGTTCTCACCAAGGGCGAAGGCTTCAAGGATATTGTTGTGGCTGAATATCCTTGGGAGATGCCTCTTGACTCCGACGAGGAGATGCACCACGCGGTTTTGGACCGCTGTCAGACCGCTTTCCACCCTTGCGGTACTGCGCGTCTTTCAAAGGACATTAGGCAAGGTGTTGTTGATCCCACGCTCAAGGTCCATGGCATCAAGGGCCTGCGTGTTATTGACGCATCTATTATTCCTGTCATTCCCGACTGCCGCATTCAGAACTCAGTTTACATGGTTGGTGAGAAGGGAGCAGACTTGATCAAGGCGGAGAACAAAGACCTGTATTAGTTCATTGTTACCCTCAAACAGTAACTTTATGGGCAGATTCAATTGAAATTGACATCTCAAAGTATGAATATCTCAAGTTCACAGTTATATTTACGGGGTATGTTGAAGTGGGGCAAGGATACTCTGCAAACTCAATAACATCTACCAAATACATGATATTAATCGAATCCTATGAGCTCTAGAAGCCATAAGTCTCGGTCGTTTACCTTTCTACTACAGTAAGAGTTGTACGTATTTTGTCGAGACACAGCGAAACTGGTCTGTGCATGCAGCAGATCCCTTCGGCCGCATAAACTTTTTCGTTGAAGTATTCGGCGTTTCATGGCAAGTCTCAAGAGAGCATCGCTTTTCGTCTCACCTACCCTGAAACTCCACCTCACATATCACTTAAATTTTTTTTTGGCACTTGAAAGACGCATTTTTAGATCATTGCTAGTCCTGGTGCACAGTATGTTTTAGTTTATCACTCTATTATCTTAATTGCACAGCAGCTCGTAAAGATAATGAGGCAGACCGAGCAGAGTTACTCAGATGCGTGAACTTAGTCTGCGCATCTATCCCGCAGAGTCAGATTTCCGGAGTGATTAAATCACTGGAACGTCGTTTGCAAGTAGTTATTTGCGTCCGGGGATGGTATGCAAAATATCAACGCTAGATGTAGGGCTATCTAGGGATATATTCATCTTCATAATTGAGACAGAATTGGGTGTACAATTCAATCTAGAAGATAGGTGTAATACAAGGAAAATTACGGTGCGAGGTGGGGTAGCCGCAGACTTTGGCCTGTTACTTTACGTGCGTATTTCGGCTACCTCATAGTGATTCTCAAACTGGATCACTGTTTAACAAGAGGTAATGAATGGTCCCTTAGGGTCGAAAATATAATTTTTGAATATAGCATCGGTGAAGGATCCTCTATGTTTCAAACAAAGGAGGCAGCGCTGTGGCTATTATAGCATGCGAGCTGGCCATAACTATTCCGGAACCGATCCTTTGAATTGCTTTCTGTTCAGTTCAATGCGGAGAATGGGCACCAGTTCATTAACGTACCAGCTAACTAGCGGCGGGAGCGTCACGCGTGCTATCGGACGGCTGGAGGGAGAATTAATTCATGCTTGCTTCACTAGCGAATATCCGACAGGAAATTTGCATTTATAGAGCAGTTGATGAGAGCATTCAAAAGAAGAGGAGAGGACCTGATGATTGCAATGGCATTCTGTCAGGCATTTGGTTGACGTAGATCTAGCTTGATGGAAGTTAGATTATGGCTTTCTACCGACCGATTTGCGGAAGACTTTACGGAAACATACAACGAGTGACGTACGCACCCCGTCCTCTTACCGTGACTTCATGATATCAGCAGCTCTGGTACCGTTTAATCGTAATGAAATTCTGCACAACTTTGGCGGCTTGCATGAAGCTGCACTACTGTTGTTTTACCGGTGTGGGCGGCCATGGACCGCGCTGCAGCTGTGGGTTGATTGTAGGTTGGCCTGATGGGGTGGGTAAGAGCTAGCAGCAGCTTGGGTTCCCCCGTTCTTCATTGCCAAGCTAGTAACGATCAGGGACCTTTTTACAGATGTCTTTGTGGTATATTAATCAATCTGAGAAGAAGGGGTTTCCTCTTCTAAGATTAGCAACTGAGCAAGGACACTACGCCCATCTCAAAAACTGGGTCACTTTATCTTCGTCCTCAAAAAAGATAGACGTCGAGTTTTTTTGGCACTTCAGATGAAGTAAACGAATGTCCGAGGAACAAAACAAGGAACCCCAGTCTCTGGCAAAGAGGTTTGCATTTGCAATACTTAGACCTAGAACTTGTTTTGGGGCTCATGCATCCAGAAGCTGACAAATGTCTCTAGATTACAAGTTCAGCTCACGAAACTCACTCAAACTTAATTCATATGGCCGTTTCGAAATGAGAACCCTGCCATAGACTCCAATAGGCGCCTTTCCTTTCAACCTACTTTGCAGCGGGCGCAGCATGACTTGCTCATAGATGGGCGTGGCTAGAAGGTTTCGATAGTGATCTCGCTTAGTAGTGAGAGGGTTCCCTCGAACCCCTCCCCATCTTGAGAGACCTTCAACAAGGTGATGGTGTACTGGGGCCCGTACGGCATACCCTGATAATTGATAGACAGACCCTGGGAGATCACTTGGCACCAATTAAAACGATTCAGTGACCATGAAACATCCCAAATATCGCCTCGCTTGAGGCGAAACATTGAGCTGAACGATATCACAATTAGTCGTTAATTTTAGACTAAGAGCACCGAGTGTTTGCGAGGAATCATTTAGAGCGCTTCTATGTAAACTAGGAATCCGATGCGCTTACTTGCAGGTTCGCGATCGTTTCAAACCGTTAAGGGACCTATATGATGTCATGAATCCCATCACTCTAGTAGAAGTAATCCCTCAGCTTCTAGCTTCTGAATTCAGTCATAATTAAAAGTACCATAGAGAAACGGTCCAGACACAATGAAAGTCACAATTCGAGAGCCTGAGGAATACCTTAGTCAGGCAAACATGAGACCAGAATCACCAATCACTCTCAACGCTGAGGATCCCTTGCTGCAACATAAACGAGATCGGACTAAAGCATGTCTTCATGCTTGCACCGAACTTTTGTATAATATAAACAAAGCTCAATTTCAGCTTTTACGGAATATGCTTTCGATAATAGGACCAATAGCCTTAAATATATCAAGTGACCCCAGCAAAGCCGAAGCCATGGCTTTCTCAGCGCTACGAGAATGCGAAAATGAGCTTAGCCAAGCGCTTTCGCAACTACTAACTCATACGGAAAACATAGAGAATAGATTGACCGCAGGTTCGCTTTCGTCTTCAAAGGCTAGGGAGAAATCTCGAGGTCGAAACTCGCATGTTAGTGACCTTGCCCATACGACGGCACGTCTCATATGTGGCAACCACGAAGCATTCTCAAAAAGATGGCATAGCATGGAAAATATCAGTACAGGACAGGGGCCCGACAGGCAATTGTTGCTACGTGTGGAGATGCCTTGAAGGTGCGACAGGTGACGGCTAGCGATGGAGCAGTGCAAATCGTCGGATGTGTTTCAGACAAAATGCTTCAGGAACTTCTCGAGAACAAGATTCTAGGGTAACTCAGTAATTGAGTTTAGGCTAGGCAACACTATGAATTATTGAACACAGCCTCCTCAGTGCTGAACACTATGTTAGCTGCTTCCTCAAGTGACCTCCTTGAGAGTGATCCTCTGGAGAAAGATTGTTGCACTTTTGATGGCCAAGACCTAAAGCCGCATAAAAAATGATGATTCATCAATCGAAGTCATGTAAATTCTACCCGATGCCCCCTAACGCAACAAGCCCTGCGCAGATCACGTATTCGCCTTTAAGCGGCCGTAGAAGCTACTGTGGCTGAAAGACCAAAGATATCGCGTACCTCTTTCCTTTCGCAAGCCCGAATTCACCAGATCCACGTCCATTGAAGCGTACGAAAGTTATGCCTGTAGCTGACGGAGGCATAGGAGTGCAGGAGGAGAACCGCGGGGCAAGTTCACGAGCCATCAAACCCGCAATTCATTGCAAACACAGTGGCTAGATTTGCATAGCAAGGCCACCAATATCAATTTAGCTAGAATTCAACTAGACTAAATACCAGCAAGTTCAATTCTTTCTTGGATCAGCGAAGTAAATTTCTCGACAGTCGAGATGCTTCCGAAGGTGCCCTTTCAGTTGCTTGAGCTTCGCCATTGTGCTGCATCCAGTCCGACTCACAAGAGGGGCAGAGCGACGCGTCATAATTTGCCCCCATCACCTCTACTCAAACAGACTTCCATTCACAGAATCTCGAGGTCTCAATCTTTTCCAGCGACGCGGATCATCCACTGGACGATAAGAGCCATGACTGAACTCCTAGGAGGCTAGCCCCAATAGCAGTTTGCCAGTCTCTGAAAACTACGCGGAAAAAGAAGCAAGAGCCGACTGTAAGAGTGACAGTCAATGTCATAACAGCGCTATATGTCATATCTTTCCACTCCTCAGTGAGTTTACAACCGTTGAAAGCAACATCGCTAAGACGTGGGTCGTGCCAGTAGAAGGTTAGAGGTAAGCGTCCCGGAGCTGACTTCCTCGTAGAACGCTAAATTGAAGGGCTACGGCTGCCAATACATCCCAGTTTCTCCATTAACGTGGATGGAACAGATTGGCTCATCGAGGCAGGAGGCGTTTCTGTGAGAGGCCTCAATTTGTGGTGGTTTCAATTTTGAAAATTTGATTTCAGGAACGATATATCTTCTTAGAGCCAGTTTTCTAAACATTCAAGCACGGAATGTGGATGTTGTATATTATATCCAAAATTTGATCCAACTAATTTCACTTCTTGCTTCTTTACTACGGTTATTGACTGTATGGTTAGTGCAGCTAACTTAATAGAATAACTCTCCTAATCAATTGTAGCGTGCAATGATAGTACAGGAATGAAGCTAATCTACCCGCGACCATGCTGGCTGGATCCGAATCTAACCCAAGCGGCCCCGTAGATGAGAAGATACTTATTGAGCGTAGGTGGTAGTAAAATAAGGATCCTATTGAGCTAGATTGTAGATTCTAGATTATCTCCGAACTCTACCTCGGGGGAAATAAAGGCTTAGTGAAGGAAGCTATTATCGACGAAACTCATCTGCAGCTTGTTTTGATCTTGTAAGCAGCTCCCCAACCGGGTTAGCTCTTCTATGGCTCGGCCGATGTGTTCCTGCTCATGGTCCTTTGTTCTAGGCCAATTGGTGACATTGGACTCTTCCTGACCCAGACAGTCATCCCTATCCGATTCCACCGCGTCCTCGCCTTGTCTTAATATCTGGGGCATATTTCCCAACAACTCAGTCAAATACCGATGTCTTCTCACCTCATCCTGTCTAGAGAATGATACTTGGCTCCATAGCATTTGAGGAGAAATCTCTCTCTGAGACACCTCGAAACTATCGATTCCAAAACCGAGTGAAGTCCCTAGCTTGCAAGACTGTTCGAAGTTCACGGGCATCGAAGGAGAGGGTTGAAAGGCTGGATTTACAAAGGCCCGATCTTGCGAATGGTATGTCAAGCCAAAGTTACCTTTTTCGCATGGACAGATCAGCTGCGGAGATGCCCCAATAGTATGATCCCTTATCAGGGTTTGAGGTGCCATGAAATCCCAGGGGATAAATGGCATATGTTTCTGCTGTGGATTCTCAGCTATGTCCGGAACCTGGTCGGTAATTGAGTGGTTTGCCCCCTCGTGTTGCTGCTGGTGATCCACAGATTCTTGACGCGCGATGTTGGCCCCAAAGTTCGAGGTTTCTAGGTATGTAGTAAACCCTAGATATGGTATGTGGTAGTGCTCTTCCCATGTATCTTTCTCCATAGTGTGTTCTAATAAACGAGATCCCGGTGGCGATATTCTTATGAGGAGCCGACATGCATTGGCATAGTCACTGTTTGGTATGCTAGGCAACAAAGCCACTGTAATTGCACAATAACAGCCCTTCAGAAAAAATGAACCATGCAAAAGCAAAATAATGTCGCGAACAGGTGAAGACCTCATTCTTGTAGCACCCTCAAGATGTCAGCTATCGAATGAAAATTCTGGTGCCTAAAGCTTGTTTACACATAGAATAGACTCTACCTCAATGGCTGGGGTGATCAAACTCTATAGAACCCTTAATTAGATACGTCAGTGTTGCGATACTTTTAGTTCACTTCTCCCCGCTACAAACCTTACTGGTTAAGCTCCTGCCGAACCAATATCGCCATATTGTTTTACTCCCCGCTAATAAATTGAACTTTACACGCCTCTGACATCATGGACCCATGCTTGGTGGAGAGCGCCTGTCCGCACATCGGCCTAGCCACGGCTCAATCATAGATTTAGACAGGCGGAAGCATGTGATGCCTTGGGTATGCATCGGCAAACAGATGCGGGAGTTCCAACTGGTCTGTCGATTAACCCACCCGGGCCCTAGCAAGGTGAGGTAACACAATCAACGCCACTGATCTGATTAAAAAACTAAAGCCCCTAGTTCTGTTCCTTCCTTAAACTTAACGTCGTACTATATGCATGAAAGAATGCAACATATCCTGACGGATGAATATATAATTCGCTTGCAGGGAATATCCCCTTTCTATACCCAATTAACTGATAAACTATAATATTACTAACAGCTAAGCTAGCTACCATACTACCGTTATTGACAAGTTGGTTCACTACATTCCATCTTGTAGATATTGTAAGCAATTTGTATCTAAATTAAACCTAAGAAGGTAGTGTAATAGACGCACGTTCCGGCAGGCAGTCTCAATATAAGTCCCTATACCTACATTTCGTCAGCCCGCCCATTTCGTCATAGTCAAACCAACCTCCTCCTTTACCAACCACCCAATTTCTATCAACTATATCTTTGCCAATTTATATCCAATTGCTTCACTTTTTTTTCCTCTGTAAACCTTATCTTCTTATGCCTCAATATACTGAAGCTGACCTTTCTCACGCCCTTGAGGCTATCGCAAATGGGCAGTCAGTCCGACAAGCTGCCTTTGACTGGGGGATTCCAAGAACAACTCTCCAAAGCCGCATCCATGGGCATCAATCACATCAAAATGCTGCCGAGGATCAGCAGAGACTCTCGCCAATACAGGAAATCCATTTAGCTGCTTGGGTTATAACCCAAGAGACGCTAGGGCTGCCTCCAACATGTCACGGATCGTACACACTCCCGTCACGTGCGATGGTACCCCACAAAAAACCAACCAACTACGGTAAAGTTCACTCCGGATTACTTGTAAACCCGTATAAACTCCCGGCAAGGTTTACTTAGTTTACTTGGTAAACCTCATAAACCACCTTGTTACTTCTTAGTATATAAATATACTTATTAGTATATTAGATAGAACTTTAGCTACCTTAGCTATTAATATAACTTGGTTATATTAATCTACTTTTGGTATATTACCAGATGTAATACCCTATACTATATTGCCAAAACCTTCTAACGGCTTATCCTTTTTGCTAATATAGAACTAGAACTGTCTGATTTATATTAACCCTAGACTTGATCGTTATATATTAATAGCTCTTATTTAAAAGGATACCCTATTACCTTTATGTAATATTAAATAATTATATCTTCTAAGGTAACTCCATCTATTGCTTCTTCTTTAAAGAAAACCCCTATTGGAATACCTTTAGAGGATATAGCTATAGTTAGCCTATTTGGAGATAAATACAAAAGTAATAATAATAAGATCTAATAGATTAAGAAACTCTAATATTAGAACGCCCGACTTAGAAGAATAATTAATAATATAATTACTGTAATGGATAATAATGTAAGAAGTAATAATACTAAGTTTAAATAACTTTATAATATAGTAGTATAACTTAGCCAAACTCAGGCAGCACTAGGAACTAGTACACTTAATAACGAAAATATCCTTATAATAGTTAACAATTTACGAGAATCCCTTAATTAATTTAATTAAGCTTAAGCAGAAGCTATATAAATATAATAATAATAAGTTAGTAACTTTAAAAACCTTAAGTTTAATAAAAAAGATATAGGAGAAATCCTTAAACTTAAAAATCCCAAAATGTTTAATAGATCGCTAGATAAAATACGAGAATTTATTACTTAGCTTAAAGCCTACTAACTATACTACCTAAATTTATTTAAGAATAAAGAACTGAAAGTTTGATATATAATAGGACTACTAATTGGAAAAGCACTTAGAGGAATAAAACCTTACCTTAGAGACTTTATAAAAAAAGATAAATTACTTAGGGGAATTAGGACTAAGGAAATCTTTAGAGACTTTAACGTTTTTATAAACAAACTAGTCTAAACCTACGGAGAAATAGATAAAAGATATAATACTATTACTAAAATTAGGAAACTTAATTAATTTAAGTTAACCGCCAGCTACCTTACTAAATACTAATACCTAA
>CAKNEU010000314.1:0-22561 GCA_930272665.1 Mariannaea elegans | reverse complement strand
ATATTTAGACTTCTTACTTATTATTAATATTATATATCTTACCTTAGCCTTACTTTTAAATATATTCTTATCTTTTTAATAAATATAATTAAAAAAACTTAATTACCTTATCCTACTTATTATCCTTAGCTACTTATAAATACTTACTCTCTTTACCCTAATTAACCTTAAACTAATAATTGCTATAACTTTATATATAAATTTATTAATAACTTATACTACTTCTTTATAAAATTAGCTATTACTCCTGCTGGGCTTTATATATAATATTACTACCCTTCTTTTAATTATTAACTTACTTATAGCAGCTAAGGTAGTATAAATAGTAGTAATTAAAATAATGTTTTATTATCACTTATTATATGCCTATTGCTCTTACTTACACTGCCTACCCCATATATATAGCTCCACTTTTAATAATATTAATTAACCTTAACGCAAACTTCAAATCGATAGCAATATTGCAATTTAGGGTTTTTACTTCTAATAATTTATAAACATTATAGGCCTAAAGTTATCTTTTTAAATATATATTTTTAAAAAACTTTACTAGGCAAAATGTCAATGACTTTACCCCATTGGATTTACTATAACTTTACCCCTTAGTCTTTAGCAGGGCGTTTTAAATTTATATGCTTATTTTTACAACTTAACCCCCCTGAAGTTGTAGCTGATTTTTTGGTAGGGCGTTTTAAATTTATATGCCTATTTCTATAACTTGACCCCCCTGAAGTTGTAGCTGATTTTTTGGTAGTGCGTTTTAAATTTATATGCCCATTTCTACGACTTGACCCCCCGAAGTCGTAGCTGATTTTTTAGTAGGGTAGATTCCCGATCTTCGACAAGCTAAACCCTGGGTGAGCTCATGTGCATATAAGCCAAAAGAGACTACTAAACCTCGTTATTGGAAGGTAAAATCGGTCCCCCATTAACGGTTGCCATTTTTGCTAATATAAATAGTCTTAAGAGGTAAGTTGTTGTTTTCCTCATCAACTTAGCGGAGGTTGAGCCACAATATCCCTCACCTAACAGCTGCAAGGCAGTCAGCTTTAATAATCCAACCCCCTTTTTATCTAACCTAAACGGTGGCCAATCATTTCCAAGCTAGATGGCGTTGTTGGTGTTGGGTTGAACCAACAATCGTGCAAGCATGGGATGATTTTACCGGTCCACGCACTCTTCTGACGGAGAGGTCAGGTCGATCGGGAAAATGCTACGCATCAAGCCGGTGTAGCCTAAATTGCTAGCAATATGTTAAAACAATTTACTCTGGCAATATGCCTGAGGCAATTACAACGACAGTGGTCTAGAAACAGGCTGAAGCCAGAAATTGCGTAGTGCCCGCCCCTAATCTTATATTGCTCTGCAAAATTGTTGACAAGCTCTTTCAAGAAGCTCCTCACAACAAGAACGAATTCTAGGGAATGTCGAACGTAGCGTAGTATCTAAGTTAATTTGCCTTTAAGTTCCCCAATGCTGCTATTTTAAGCGCGATCTTTCTCTGCCCTGAGAAAGCCACGAAACGTTGAGTGTGAGAAGGTTAATATGCCCATCCTCCGATTCAATGGTGAACTTCCTACCGACCCTAGACTCAGTTCGCTAAAAGTGTCAACCTGTGTTTAGTTTCATCACCATTGACCACCCAAACTTGGTATCGATACAGCCTACAGCCCAACCGCTTCACACCGGCCCGATCCCTCGCATCAAGAATAATGGTTGAGATCCTGGACTTCCGCCTCGCTACCCATCACTCTAGGCTTGGGGTTTCCGCTGAACCCTGACTATCATTGCGGTACTCAAGCCTAGCCCTTGGTCCTGTTAATTAGCTACAAGCGTGCTACGAGATCGAAATCCAGCAGCCGAGTCGATCGCTCGAGACAAAAACCGACTTTATAGACTATATTATAACTACTTAATAGAAGAGAATAATACTCTGAATATTACTATTAATTATTAAATTACAAGATTAATGTCGTATATATAGTAATAATAACACAAAAGAATGTATAAAGTGCATCTTAATAGTCCCTTACTACTATTAGTACTCACCTATTTTATAACTGACTATACCTCCCTCCGCCGTACTACTGTAATGTTTAGTGCGATCAGGGTGGAAACAAGTGAGAAAAGGGAGGTCTTCGTATATGACTTCAACTAGGCGAGCGATTCCCCAACCGACCGTTGTGAGGCTAAGCCTATCCGGTCCCTTGGTTCCAAGTCAGGTGGGTTCAGCTCGTTAGGCTGGGCCACGATAAAGTGCAGTCATGGCAGGAGGGCGATCTCGTTAAAGCGACCACTAAGGCAATATTAGCAATAAAATAATTAAAGCTAGATATAGTAGAATATATAAATAGAAATAATCGCTATCTCGAGAGACTATTAAATTAAGTAATAAGACGCTCTTTGATCTTGTAAGGTTAACGATGAGAACATTCCACTACTAAGGGATACATAGGCAAAGTAAAATCTAGTGGAGCATGTAACAATCATTTGTCCTGTGCCAGTGTAAGGCGAATGAGTGCCTGACGATTAATACATCAGCACTTTGTACGGAGTACGAATAGCGCTAAAGTCCAAGCCCCTGTACTAAGCTATTATCGCGGCTTGCCACGATGCCTCATCGGGCGACCTGTCTGCTCTTTTTGAATCAATCAGGGCCCTTAATTCCCTCCGTGAGCCTCGCCCCCGTTTCAGCCGCATAAATAGTTTTCAGCTGAATTGCGCCACGGCCAATAGCGTCTCTTTATTAATCATGGTTTGTTCAATAGTATTAAGAGCTAGGCAAGGGGCAGGCACCCCTGAGCCACAGCGGACCTCGAACCCAGAGGCAGAATCCACTGCAGCCGGCAGTTAAGACAAGCTTAAAATCAAGGTGGACGGGTACGAAAACCAATGGATTAGCGCTACGTTTCTCTTTTCTCTCCCCTCAGTCTCCCTTGACACACGCAGTCGGGTCTCGTCAGTCAGTCGCCCTGCGCCGATGCCCTTCTTGGCTTGCGCCATTGTACATCCTAAGCCTTGTCTAGCTCAAATTATGAAGAAAAGTTTAGTCAGGAGTCTTCGCAACTTGAGATAAATGAGGTTGGAATAAAGAGTCTGGCAGCTCGTGGCTTGGACAGTACCCAATCACCCGAGTATGTAGGCAGATGTGCGTCCGCCAAATTCTGCTTCATTCTTCGCCAGGGTACGTTACTTCTTGGGCAACTTGCCCCCCGCCATGATTGGTACAAACGACCTGAACCTTCCGACGCGTCCGAGACTGCGGGGGAGGGGATTTCCAGGGGTAACAATTCTGCCCACGCCGTTTCTACGCTAAACACACTCTTCATGTCACTTTGTGCGGGTGACCCTTGTCAATGGGCGGCTAAGGTCTCAGGGCTGAGAGCGTCAAACGTTCTCGATTGATCCAAAGGCGTAGCTTAGTGACACTTTATAGGACTCCGCGCCGGCGGGTACACTGCCGTGGATCTACTATAAAAGTGCATTGCCTCCCGACAGTCCAGAAGGCGGCTAGAGGCGATCCTACTTATTCCACCTCGTCCCTCTTCCTCCCTGTATATGCTTTACACCTCATTGCCGATACCTAGTCATTCTGTCAACCGAAAGTATCCTCTTTCTTCATCTAGGCCACAATGACGCGACTCATCATCGTCTCCCTAGCCCTCAGTCTCCTTTTTACAGCCATTGAAGCCGCCAACGCCCTCTTTGGCGCCTACGCCACCGCCTCGTGCGAAGAATGCCTTGACCAGACCTTCCAGAGCTGCCCGGGCGACTACGAAACCCGGTCATATGCCGAGTGCATGTGCGCGGGCGACGGCGGCACCAACTTTATCAATTGCATATCAGAGTGTGACACCGAGCTTAACGAGCCTGCCAACGCTAGTTCCGCGTGGTACGGTTACTGCGTCCAGTTCTTTAAGGAGATGTGTCCAGACGCCGAGAACTACCTCGACGAGGAGTACTTTAACGAAGAATGCTCCCCTGATGCAATCGCCGCCGGTGGGTTGGGCTCCAACACCGCATCTGAATCTATGTAAGTTACTTGGAATAGACAAACGTTATTCTGCATGTTGAGCTTCGACACTGACGTGAACAGGGCCAGCGCGAAGCCGACTGCGCCGACCGAGTCGACATCCAGAACAGCCACTCAACCCACGTCCGAAACGGCCGCCCAATCGACATCCGGCGCCACTACCGCAGCCGTCCCAGCGCTAGCTGTCATCGCCGGTTTAGGTATACAAATCATTAATATAAATCTATAAAGAAAATGGCGTGCTCTTGTTTATATAATTCGGGGCTGGGAGAGTTGGGGGGCACGGTAACTGTCTATCCTTAGTAGTGGAGCGCGTGGTTTTCTACAGGTATAGCCCTCGCTTCATAGCCTGCAACAACTTTTACCGCAGAGAGCTCCGAGTCAGCCTAGTCTTCTACCAATAGCACCTATTGTTCGGGCGCCTTCCAGAGTGGATTGTACGAGCACGGTCGGTACTTTGTCCTGTATAGGCACTGCCGCGGTATACGGTATGGTGGTCATTAAAGACTTAGGTAGCTTGCGCTCGTAGGTGTAACTTTTCGCTTTATGGGATTAAATATCACAGGTGTCAAATCTGAAGTCCTCTATTTCCTGGATCAAGTCATCATAGATATTTGGTCAAAATCCGAAGAGTTTGGCCGAAGCTGATTATATTATCGAACTGCTTGTGACGTGCTGAATACGAACTTAGTTTTGGTGCCTCGTACGCGTATGAGCTTAAATTGTATCAAAGTAGATCTAAGTAAATCTGGCAGCTTCATCTAGTGCTCAACAAGCTCGTTTAATACCATATCAATACGATTAATGTTCTCTATCATGTGGATAGTAGGTTGTCATGAGTCAAATATAGTCTAGAAGAAGAAATCACCGGAGTGAACAGAAGCTGTTCGATAGATGTCACAGTGCTCAGCCAAGTCTCGTTCCAATCTCAAATTTGCGCCATATCCCTGAGACTTCTGAGATCCGATGGAGAAGGTGTCTTATCCTGGGCTTCAGATGAGCAAATGTATATTAGGGAACGCTTAGCAGGTACCCACCTGGGCTTATCCAGCACCCCCTTTTGTGGCTAGGGATGTTATGTAAGCTAGGGACATCCGATGTCGCCATTTCCACCCATTTTTGGGGGGAACTAAGACGCGGTCTGTCATCTCTTTACGCGACTTCCTTCCAACTCATCAAATCACACCAATACACACAGCCCAGCCCGTTACCACAGCTCCATCGCGATGCCTCAACGCCCCCGGCAGCACTATGTTAGCCTTATTCAATTTGAATTGTATATGGTCTACCTTACCGGCATGTAATTTGGGCAAGGCTGAGAGATCGAGAGCCGCTGTAGCTTGATGAAATTGATAATTTTTGGCGATGGGATCGGAATATCCCAATATCCGATAAAGATGACGTTAATATCCCTCTTGAGCCTGCTGTAATAAGAGCAAAAGGTCGACCGGGAGGTAGCATTGCACTTAACAAAGGCAGCTCTGAAAGGAGCTCCCGATAGCATCCATCCTTATATAAATATATTAAGGCTAAAGAAGTAGATAAAGCTATTCTCATATTAATACTACCACCTTCAATAGCTCTAATAGCTAGGGCCAGTTGATTTATATAAGGCTAGAATAATAATACCAAGATTATATTAATAAACTCTAAGCTACATAAAAGATATTAATAATTAACCTTAATATTACAATTATCCTTATAATAGTTATAATATTTAATATCTATAGCCTCTATTAATAATAAAATAGATAAATTAGACTATAATATTATATCTATTACGGGCTAGGGGCCGAGGGAACCCGGGCTACGCCGGGTTGTGACGGACATGACGAAAGGCACCGCCGGGACCCTCTGCTGAAGGTTCCCGGCTATGACTCCGTACGGACCTATGCCGGCCGGGCTACCCTTACCGGAGGTTCCCCGACCGAGGGTTCATAACAAGGTTCGGAAGCCCCGTGGTCAAAGCCAAAGGCTCGTAGAGGGCTCGGAGCCCTGATGGAAGATGACACTTGTCAAGATAGTTAGAAGGAAGATATAAAGGAAGGACCTTCTCCGAAGACTCCTAGGACTTCTTTTTCCTTATGCTTAGATAGACCAATACAGGTTCACTTTTCGTTGCAATATACAGAAGTCCCAGCCTTTCACAATATCTAAATTTAAAGATAAATTAGATTAATTAACATTATAGATTAAAGAGGCTATGAAGAGGTTATGAAGAGAGGACTTTAGCGATAACGACACTCAGGGTACTATTTATATATTTCGTAGTTGAAGGTGGCGATAGCTTCATTTTTAATACCTACATTAAAAGCGTGAGCTTACGTAAATTTGACGGCCGATGATCTTAGCCCACTTTAATTTACAGCCAAATTAATATGTAAGCAGCGGAATCGGAAGATCAGGGATATCTAGCCACAGTGAACCACAAAAGGGGGTGCTGGATAAGCCCAGGTGGGTGCCTGCTAAGCGTTCCCTTATATTAAGATGTTCCCAAATCGATCAGTGAGGCACGCGGCAGATCTAATTGGTGGCACCACCGTAGAGTCGTAATTCGCATGGACGCATATCTTGTCCAGAGGAAGAACACACTCCAGGCATCTAGCGTAGAGTTGAAAAGAGTCAACATCGTCGGCTTCACTATGTAGAATTGAGGATTTAATAATAAAGAATTATTATATTGTTCTTTCCTCTAATTTGAATAACCATGTGAGATGAAACGGGCAACTAGGATTGCCGCGTATGTTAAATTGTGTAATCAGTGGGGGTAAGTCTACTATTGGATGGATGACTTATCAGGTCCGGTGCTTGTAAGTGGGATGCTCATACTATTACTCGAAGGCATTGGAAAACCCGTCGGCGTTTGGACAATTTGGAAAAGAGCTCGGAGGGACATTGATTCTAACAAGAGGTTACGTTTTGAAGTCACATTACTACAAAAAGCTTCAAAAATAAAGGAGAAATTTAGTCCCAATGTTCTACTTTGATAATGGGACTTGCCTAGTAGGTATAGGTAAGTAGGTTTATAAGGTAAAGTAAAATAATTTCTCTTTTGCCCTCTTGTATTTAGGGGCTTGTTTATTTATATTTATAATTACCATTAAATAAAATGAGCTCCCTAATTAACTAGAAATATAAAATTCTTAGGAGCTTTAATTAAGTTACTTTTATTTAAGAGTTTTAGGTAGCATATAATTAATTATTTAATTGGATGGATAACAAGACTATAGGCAATAGGATAAGGAATAATAAGAGCTGGAGGAAGATGATGAGGTCGACCTCCGCCTGCGGCTATACATGCTCTCTTTTCGCAAGCTGGAGAGGTTGTTGCCGCAGCTGACGCTATTTCTACAGAACCTGCATGACGTATGGGCTGAACCTTCGTGCCCGTCGCGGTACATGAGCTTTGTAGTAGCATGCGATTATACGCGCCTCTTGCTGGAAAAGAAAGCCAGGGACGTCAAGAGGCTGTTTTCAGTGGCTGCGAAGAAACGAGACTGTGAATCGGTACTTATTTAGTGTATTTATCTATGAATTAGTATATTAAAGGCGGTGGCATCTTTCATACTGCAGCAGTTCAAGCGCGGGTTAGACAGATTGACGGGTCAACTGTTTGCAAAGAAAAACCGAACTCGTTACGCACAGGACAACAACGCAGCAGAATAACAGAGTAGCTGTTAAATAATGGCAAAAAAGCTCCTCAAAACAAGTGGAAAAGCAAACCGCGATATCGGCACGATCTTAGCAAGGAACTTTTAATTAATTCCAAATAGCGTAGTGAAAGGATATATAGCTTATGTAAACCCTCAGGCAACAAAAGCTATAAACATAATAAGAACAATTTACCTTACTATCTAATAGTAGCAAGGTGAAAAATAGCAAAAGGCGGGTGTCCGACTGTGGATTTGTACATTGGGATTACGTCCTCTATTTAAAAGACAGATCGGCTACTATATCTCTTATATATTCCTCTCACCTGCTATATGGAATCGCAGTAAATGTACAATCTATTTAGCCCGTTTGCGTATTCAATTACTTAATTACAGCAATGAGGAACCCTTTGCAAGACTATACCTTCCCCTATTAAGTATGTTAATTGTCGAGATTACTAGACGTATTTTGATGAATATATATATAAATAGAAATGGCTGTTATTAAGTAGTTTAGCATTTCGAGTTTCTAGGAAATTTTAAGCATCTAGGGTCAGTTAGCAAGTAAGCTTACAAATGAATGGTTTACTTATATAGGCTAGGTATTACAAAAAGAAGTAAAGAATTAATTAGTTAAAATTTTACATAAATATAAATATAATATAAGGGTGATATCTTGATGTATAATTATTATAATATTTAGTACTCTATATCTAAAATGCCAAAAATTGTATTAGCTTTTACTATACTTTAATCCAATAGTAAAGCTCCGTATATATACCTTACTAACTTGCAAATATACCCTTAGTACTAGTACCTCTCGCATTACTTTGTACCTGAAAGATAAATATAAAATCTACAGTAATTCCAGCAAGGCATTGTCCTAGCTCCTCCAAATCAACAAGCACCCTCTTGCATTGGACCTGATTTGTACTTTGGGGTTGAAAATATGTTGTGATTATGTCCCACTACTTATTTAGCAAACGTTCAAGGGTCATAATATACTACAGGAGGGCTATTTTGCTACTGTACACAAGGAGGAGACGATGATTTATCTGATTAATAAACCACAGGGTACCAATTGGATAAGGTTGAGATTGAAGATGGAGTATTAAACCTCCCAGCACAGACTAGGGGCTGGGATACGAATGCTTTAGATGCTATAGCAAAGCTTGGGATTTGCTATAAAGGCCCAGTAGTGAGACACTTATACAAGAACCAGGTATCTGTTAATTTTCCACCTTTAGAGATAGTTTCAATCCTAAGCAGGTGGTCGTCCTGCGATTTCGATCATGTGTTTACGATTTTCTTAGCGCTACTCAGATGGGCGGTGAGTATAACACAAAGCGGCACTATATGAATTAAAGAATATTATATGTAAATAATTTGTAATAATATTTACTTGCTTTTACGCACGCGCCAATTTCAACAATTGACGCTTGTTATTAGAGACTAAGTGATGCTGAGCAGGCCGGTGTAGGGGCGGGAGCGGGGGCGGGAGCGGAGGTGGAGACAAGGGCGGATCCCCTTCAGATATGGGTGGTTTACCAGTCAATACATGCGTCAGCTGGCTTCAAAACAATGCAGTGGATTGAAATGGCAACATCGCGCTCTAATAATCTGGGCTGAAAACTATATAACGTCGGATTTTCAGCGCCTTTAAAACAATAGAAACTAACTTGCAACTAACATATCGGGTCTTATCTTTCCCAATTTCCTTCAATCCTCAGCTCTTGCAATCACCAATATGGCACCTCTTGTATGGTTCGTTACTGGGTGTTCCTCTGGATTCGGTCGAGCTTTCGTTGACCAGATCATTACTCGAGGGGATCGAGTTATTGCAACTGCTCGTCGTTCCGAGAGTCTCACAGAATTGGAGAAAACGGGAGCAGCTGTCCTCCAGCTGGACGTGAGTGAGGATCAAAGCAACATTGAAAAGATCATGACTGGTGCTATTGAGATCTACGGACACATTGACGTGTTGGTGAATAATGCGGCCTATGTTCTCGGTGGCGCGTGGGAGGATCTGAGGTGGGCTTCATAACGTCGTCGTAAGAATCGTATGACTAACGACTTCTCAAGCTACGAAACTCTCTGAAACGAATTTGAAACCAATGTGTTTGGCGTATTTAAAGTCACCAAGGCACTTCTTCCACACTTTCGTGCCAGAAAGTCGGGAACGACTGTCTTCATCAGCTCGATGGCAGCATGGCGTGGTGGCGAGTTTGGCGCTGCGTACTCGGGCACCAAATTTGCCCTCGAAGGTAAGTCAATGGGACTCTGAATCAGTACTTGGTATGTCTAACCCCTGTTGTAGGTATGGTTGAGAGCCTCTGGAGAGAGACCGCCTCGTTGGGCCTTCGCACAGTGCTCATCGAGCCCGGGTTCTTCAGGACAAATCTACTGTCGAACACCAATCTACAGAGTTCATTGTCTTCCATTCCCGACTATATTGAGGGCTCCAAAGCACACAACGACTGGTTGAGGGTCAAGAATCAAAATCAAATCGGGGATCCGGACAAAGCAGTGTCAATCATTATGGACGTAGTCAAAGGGCAGGGAATTGGGGAGAACAAGCCGCTACCTTTCCGTCTTGCTCTAGGAAAAGATGCGTATGATGTGATCAAGGAGAAATGCGAGGATGTTCTTGGCAACCTTGATGAATGGAGGGAAATTACCTGCTCAACAGACCTTGATAATTGATACTATTTGTCACATAAAGCTGTAACTGACGGAACGGAGCCGCGGCACCGAGCCGCGGGACCAAGCCGACCGGAAGCTAACCCAGCTAACAACCTACCCTAACGAAGGATATCAACTATCCTGACTATAAAAGACCTACCTTTTTCCTTCCAATAGCTAGAAATCAAGACATTCTATGACCTCAATCCTCCCTCTTGTTGTGATACTATTCATCGAGTGCGGATTATTATTGCGAGAGAGTGATTAGACACTGGTGGTTGATACTCTCCTTATATCATGAGAATGAAATCACCTCTACGTGGTCGACACTTGGTCGTCTTGACGATACTTAGCTAATGCTTGAAGGTCATGCAAGCCATGGCGACCGATGATCATTCCCTGTCTTCTTGAATTGCTTGGGAACTTCTGCATACCGTTTTGGTTAGGTGCAAGAGTCTGGTATAAATTACTTGAATTAAATGCGTTACTAAGCTTTCATTAGTTCCGAGAGCAAACATACACTCCAAGACTAACCAGGACTAGGGCGGGTGGTATGTATCGGAGGCTTCGTCAGAATGACCCCTTATTGTGGGACATCGCACAAAGGCGCGACTAATTATTCACAGCGTAGGCAGAATCTGTCAAGGTTAGCCAATCATAGAAATCTGGGTAAAATTAGGTTACAACTTCAAAAAGCGACTCTCTGTGCTGACTAACGTATTGAATGAGGGGAATCAGCTGAGGAGCGGAATGGAGCGGACTGGAGCGGACTGGAGCGAACTAGGCCGGACACGGGCGGATACGAGCGGGATTCAAAACTTACCACCATTCTTTGTTCTTGGTAGCTAGATTTCTCGGCTCTACTGGTCAAACCCTGCCTTCAAAGCCTTACCTCCGAACTCGGCACTGCAAGCGGATTGCTTCCATTCCGTCATTGATCATTGACCAGCTACTTATTATCTGGTCCCGGTGAACCCCGACACCCACCGAGAACATGAACAGGATGGAGTCCACGTCGCCTATCTCCTGTATAGCATGTCGGTATAGTCGAACTTGATCTAGAGATGCTATTTTGATAGGTTTCGTCTTACAATGAATCTAGGAGACTTAAAAAAAAAATGTTCTAGAAGCCTCCCGTCATGCTCGCTAGTTAGTTGAAGCCATCATTGTCAACGCTGCAGTGATTTTAACCGAGGACAGTCAGTGCGTTCGACTACGCAAAATGTGCTGCTACTCCCAACGGCCACCTGCGGCAAGCTCGAGCAGTAAGTCGGTAGATGAGAGTCCTCTTACCGTGGAGCCACTGGAAGCGGACCATAGTAGCCAACCTCAAGCGACATCATCCAACACCGAGCCACTGCAAACCCTCCCCTTTCAGGGTCAAAAGTTCCCCCCGTCATTCTTCCTCGACAAAGATCTGTTGACGCCCGTCAGCCTCAACACTTTGTCCTGGAGCCATAAGTCTCCTTACTTTGATGTCATCTCGGCTCACATGGGGCAAAGTCACGCTGCTGTCTGTGAGCGGTACTTGACTACTATCCATACCTGGATCCCAATGGTTAGCCGCAAACGCCTGATTCTCAGCATTGAGGATGGAAGTTATTCTAAAGACTCAGATGGATGCGAAGCCTTGTTTTGCTTGTGCATGGCGCTTTGCGTTGCAGACGTTGGTGCTTCTCCGCAAGATTTCCCTCTGTACGCCACAACCAAATCACTGTGCTCGACTACCGAATCGTCGGGGGTCGTCTCTCTAAGGCTCCTTCAGTCCATTATTCTTTTGTCCATTTTTGAGTTATCTCATGCCATCTATCCTTCAGCATATCTCACAGTTGGTCATGCGGCAAGATTGGGTATTTTGATGGGCTTGCATGACCGGGTAGGGGCTCAACAATTGTTCAAGCAATCACAGACATGGACTCTACAAGAAGAGCAGTGCAGAACTTGGCGGACCATTCTTATTCTTGATAGGTTAGTGGAAATTTTTCTTAGACCTGTTAAGTACTCTGACCCGACTATGCTGTAGGCTCTGCAACATTGATATCCGAGGGATGCCTCCTGCGGTTCCGGAGCCACGTCTCGGCTACTTGTTACCAGTCAATGACGAAGACTGGGACAAGGGAAACATCGTTCCTAGTGAAGCCTTATATTCAACCTCTTTCAGCAGTGTGACCTCAATGAGCTATTTTGCTCAACTGTGCTAGAGTGCCCACATTCTAGGCAAGATCATGAAACATAGGGACATCAAGAAGATGTCAAGTAACATCAACGAACTCCTTGATGAGGCCTTTGGTCTTCATCGTACAGTCTTTGCGTTACACTCCTTCCTCGAAGATGCCTACTTGGGACAGGTTCCGGGCAGCCCAGGGCTGATAGCGCTGGCCATCTCGACATGCGCACGACTACTCCTGTACAATCATTACGCCTGCAACGAAACGTCTGAATCCATTGCACACGAGCCGATTCCCTTGGAAACTGAGATGCAGGGTATTGCTCTGGAAGGTATCAAGAGTCTAGTCTCTCGTACGGTTCCTTTAATTGCCCGGGCTCAATTTACGTGTCCGTTTCTGGGTCCATGTCTCTATCACGCTGCTACCGAATGCGCATGGCTTATCAGAGAGAATCATGACCACGTTATATATGTGGCACTTAAGAATGTTATCAGTGGTTTGCAGTCCCTGTCGAAACACTGGGCTCTTGGACGTAAGTGATATGTGTTGTCCTTTAGGGGAGCATGCTATTTCTAACGATTTAACCCAGGCGAATACCTAGCTCTCCTGGAGCAGGAAGATATTCTCGACCTAGTTGACAATGAGAGAATTTCTGGGTGAGACTATATTTTAGGAAATAGATGCTTAATGGGCAACAAGTTAGATTTAAGATCTCTTTAGTAACGAGCCGTTACTACGGTACAAAAAGATGAGGTTTGTTTAAGTTAAAAGGAAATTGACATGTAACTATTTTGGTGAGGGTAAAAGCTAGAATTGAGAGATCTAGCAATGTAGGTTTTGTTAAGAGTAAGGCAACTTATATTAATATAAAAAGTATAAATAATTTAAGTAAATAATTAAATTTTTATAGAATTTTAAGCTCCCCTTAATCGAGAGATGATGGTAGGGTCTCATATAGCTCGACATTTGTAAAGACTTTGGTCTCAGCGCAATATCAAAAATCAATCAATCAAGTGGGGTAAACAAGGACTCTCAGTTACTCGTAAGTGGTCAGAGTCATCGACAGAAAGCCACTATGAGCCATTATCACCCTGGTTTGTCATTCGGTTAATCAATGAAGCCTGTATACCGAGTTCTAGTTTTAAGAGAATTAGTTCTCATTAGCATCACACTGACAATAAAACATCAAAGAGAGAGGATGCACAGTCAATACAATGTCAGAGGTTACTATCATCGAGTCTTTTTGCCTCATGCCTGCACCGCTTTTCATTCTCGTAATGGTTGCGGCTTGTGTGAGACATGAGAATATCATTAGTTGAATTACACTAGGCTCCAGCTTGACAAACTCTATTTACACCTTAGTCGGCGAACATCCAGCACTTACAATGCTTCTGTCAACACCCCACGCGATGGGAAAGGAGTGGCGTCGTATGCTTGGATGGCCTGATAATTGCATGCACTTGGTTTACGTGTTATATATGATTAGAATGTGATGGTGCTGCAACATCACATATTTGGCTTTCATCATAATACCCACCGATCTATAAGCCTGGCAGCCGGATCAAGAATCTGATCAAGCTGGGATTCCTCCTATATGTTCTCGAACATAAATGAGTCCTCGGGGATTTGAACCAGTGCGGAATTAGATCCACACAAACATGCAACTATCAAACCCATTTTCCAGGCCGGTCGCTTAAAAGTGAACTCCAATTACCGCTCCACAGAGACCTACTCAATGGTCCGAGACATCGATACGCCCGTCTGTAACGTAAATGACAGTGGACACATCTCATTCTGCGCTGAGCAAATGCGGGCGAGATCTGATGGTATGACGAATTGTTTGCAAAGGCTTAAATCCGTGTTCGGCCTAGGCGCGATGATGGGGAAAGAAAAGCCCCTGCAGGGACGGCTCGTAGGCTACGAACTTTGTAACAAATGGCGGCCATGGAATTTCCGGGAGCATCGTCGGGTGTGCGACTCCGCGTGCAAAGGAAGCTTGATGGATAACCGATCGTAGGTGTCCAATTTCAACATATTTATGTGTGCTTGAAAAAGTCAATGCTCCAGGGTGCACCATCTTCCGGAGTCATTTCGCTATCACAGACATCACCATGCTATTTGTTATCTGAGACAGTCAATTCACATGTGCAATGGCTCTTACCGAAATCTTAACAATCCGCAGACCAATCCGCCTCGAGTCTCCCCCAACTGCTAAGACAACACCCAACCAAGGGACCGTCTCGTACATCAGGCTCTTCTGATGCCTCAAGGGATCTGGGAGCATATTGGGTCGTGCCTCACCCAACCGATAGTGGGGTCCCTGCCGACTCCGAAGATAAGACAGTTGGTGGGCTAAATTAAAAACAGCGAGTAATTCCCAAGCCATCTGGCGAGTCAGTTAGGCCCATATTGCGCCAACATTCTCATCGACCCTATGCTAGCTAATATGCCATCTAACCTCGCGGCCAAGAAGTCAGTTCACTTCCACAGTTACTTGGAAGAGGCTCTCACTTTCTTCCGGCTGGATTGTCCCCTTTCTATCACCGCCAGGTTACGACCCAGTCGAGTTGAAAAGGGCAGCGTGAAAGCATAACTGCGTTGCCAAATATCATTTACCTTTTCAGGTAGTTCGTTCGTCATGTTGCCTTATTATATCGTTTTATTTGTCCAAATGTCGTTCTAAAGTATAATATTTAACCACAACTGTAAGGTCGAGGCTAAGACTATAAAATTCCATAACGGGTCTGCAACCTGGACATTTCAGATACCGGATACATAACTCAAATCTACAATGTTGGGTCCTGCTTCTGGGGAGTCGTATTCGGTGCCTGGATTCGCTATACCAATCACTTTAAGTACACCTGTCTCTTCTTTGGTCTCTCACTGATAATGCTTGGTGCTGGTCTTATGATTCACTCCCGTGGACAGGATGCCAACATTGGCTACATCATCATGTGCCAAATATTTATTGCCTTTGCTGGCGGTACTTGTTGCGCTACAAGACTGATTGATCGATGATATCGAAGGGAAAGTGATGCTTGATTTCTCTATCTATCTAGCTAAAAGGTCCCCTATTTATCCCTGGATAGAGGCCCTCGGGGCCTCCGGAAGTCACAGAACAAAGGAAATCACCATCATCCAGGTTCGTGATAATCATCACAATTGAAGACCGTAAGCAGGCAATAGGAAGATTCGTTATTCAAGGCAATAAGAAGCTTTTATAAGGGCTGCAAACAAAGAAACCCCTCAAGCATGCGAAGCTATCCGGAGCCCTCAATAGGGGGATTGGTGCTCACAATAGCCCCACTGTAAGCCACAGCGGAAGAAGATGTCCGGGACATCTCAACAGTACTCTTATCATTGGTGGAAGGAGAATTTCAAAGAGCATACACGCAGTATATGTGTAAGCTAATATAAATAAATACCCCATTAGACTAGAACAGCTATGTGTAGTTCTTTTTTCCTGCCCCGAGATTTACCAATTAGGAAAATTTTGCTCTTTTGCACAGAGGTCCTCCCCATGCTTCTTCAGTAGGTCTAGAACTCAGAAAATTCCACTTTTCTCTCCATAACTAAAACGGCCCTAATAAATGTGCACGTAATCACAAGAGAACACACGTTATTTCCTTTAATACCCAGAGCAGCCAATATCCAGTCGCAAATTTAACTCGGTAGTTTCCACCCTGCTCAGGGGGGGGAATTTTCAAGTCTCTACAGCAAATCTCTACTGCCTTCACCATGTTTCAGCATAACACGATGCCGGTATCCGCAATAACATTCTCCTTAAAAGCTTCCATCTTTTTGTTTGCTATCATTCTTTGCTACCAAGCATTTTCATTTTACCATGAATGGGCAGATCCCCATTTGAACAACCATGTCTCTAAAAATGTTGCCATCAACCTTCTCCACCCCCATGGCGGTAGTAAGTGCCTACCGCGGTTTAACGCTTCTCTCCTTGTCGAAGAGTCGGATTTTGTTCGCCGGTCATGTCAACAATTCTCGCCATATTCATTACCGCAGGTCCGCATAGGAACTGTGACGGCCCATTTCGGCGAGCCTCAAGAACATTATCAGAAAGCGCTCCAGACACACCTGATACATAGCTTGGTTCACGACACACATCTTGAAATAATGTGTTCTCCAGTTATTGACTCAGTCTGGAATAAACCTGCCTTTATCTTATCTCTACTCCTCGATGAAATGATGAAGACGGTGGAGGAGCGCTTAGAGTGGATATTCTGGGTAGATCAAGACACTCTTATTCTCGATCAGTGCCGTCCCGTATCAAGTTTCCTCCCCCCTGACGCTCTCCAAGATCATTCTAATGCGGACCGGAGAGAGAAAAAAACGAAGGACGAAACGCATTTAATAGTCTCAAAGGACTGGAATGGTCTCAACGCCGGCGTATTTCTCGTCCGTGTGAATCAGTGGGCGATAGAATTTTTCAGCGATATCGTTGCGTTTCGATATTACAAGCCAGATGCGCCACTCCCATTTGCCGAACAAAGTGCGATGGAGATTCTTATGAGTGAGCCTGCATTCGAGAGAAATGTGCAGGAGGTCCCTCAGGTATGGTTCAACGCATATCCTGGGGACAGCCCCACCGAGTTTGAAGAGAGGGACAATGAGGAGGGGTTGGAAGACCAGAATGCCAGACGAGGGGACTTTCTACTACACTTTGCAGGTTATTCAGACAAAGACAAAATTATCAGTGAATGGGCAGAAATGTTGAGGCGGCGCAAGGGTATATGGCCGCCGGAACGGATACTGAGGAACTCGACTGCGAATATTCAAAGGATATGGTCTGCGCTGGGGCATCATGCTGATTGAGGAGGCCTCTAGGACGACTCAACGTCCATATGATTTGGTAAATGCTTCGCCAGGTGAATGATGCACATGATAGCGAGATTAGACGTGCCCACAATTACATATAGAAGATTATTATAATATCGAAAGATGGAAAGTTGAATGGTGTTTTACCAATTTTATACGACTTGTTGGAGGAATGACTTCCATTCCAGTTCGGTTCGGTAACGGCCTTGATCACAAACGGTAGACCTGCAAGCGAAGCGGAACAAGTATCGGAGGCAGAAGAATCTAACTGCGTTTTGCATCGGGTCCAAGGTAGGGTCTACAGGTTCCAGAGACTTGTTATCTGTTTACGAGCTAATCGAGTATGTCTAATCGTGATTCTGCGCCTTCCCGCATGCTACATCTATGCTATTGGCTCCCGCATCTTTAACGGATGTGCCTCTGTATTAAGCACATACTTCATTTGCCCGTCACTTTTCACTTGAAAGTCCGAATCCTCCGCAAACATCAGATATAAGTACTTCAGCGTCTCTGCAAGCCAGAAACTCTCCATCTTATCAATCCACTGTCTCGTCTCGTCTTCTTCCTTCTTCATCACACTACGTAGCCCTGCATACCCTCCCTTAACACGACTCATCTTGTTCAGCGTCTCAAAGGCCTCCCACGCCCAATCCTGCCACTGCTGGTCGCCCGTGGCGCGGTACGCGTAATAGAGACTCTCTATAGTCTCGGGTCGGAGGATATACTCGGGATTAGTCGGGTAAAAGCCGCTGGCCTGATAGAAAAACCGCCACTTCCTTGGTGGCGGTCGGTTGGCTGATTGTTTGGTGAGCGGTTGGTGATCGTCGACCCAGCGGAATTCTTCAGGGCCGATTCCGCCTGGGCTTTGGCGGTAGACCTCGTAATATGACTTGGCCAGCTCAAGGCCAAAATTAACAAAGGTGAGGTTTTGGAGGAGCAGACCACCAAGGATCAAGGAGCCGCCGCAGACACTAGCCACTGTTCAATGGCAATGGTGATTAGACAATGCAACTCATGGATGCTAATGTGGGCAAAATTGGAGGTAACTCACAGTGGCTGGACATAGGGACAGTTGTGTTTCCACGAAACTCTCCTAGAAAAGTTAGATCCGGTCGGCTTGTTGGTGAAGATGCCAGATATCGCATTGATGATTCGGCCGCCAAAACCCAACTGTCCTTGTACTCAGCAAACGACACAGGGTCGTACGCATACATCTTGATGAGGTACTCGTAGTAACTATCGGAGCCGCCTCCCCAGCCAGCCTGATAATCCCCAAAGTGGCCATTGTCCAGCCGAACATACGTGCCCACGAGACCAGGTAGTCTGAAGCCGTCGGGCTTGGGATGAAGCAGATGCGCTTGGGCTCTCTGTGCGAGAGCAGCGTACGTGGCATTTCCGGTCAAGTCACTCAGCCGAGTCCACTCAAGAACGAGGGTACCGAAACAGGTAATGGAATTATCGTTGTTACCGAGTCGGCGCGGCCGTGGATTAAAAATAATTTCGTCGTCTGGAACTCCACTAGGCGTGTCAAAGGCAATGCTGAGACTATCTGCAAGAATCTTGGCCGTCTCTAGTAGAGCATCTCTCAAACGTTCTTCTTTGACCAAATGCTTGAATGGGCCGGAGAGGAGATCATAGGCTGTACCAATATGGGCACATGGTTAGTCAATCAATACAGTTATCAGGGACAGAGCTCAAGCACACTATACCTGAGAGCAAACCTCCGAGATAACGAATAGTCGTCTCAAAGAGAGAAATAGCCTGATCGGGAATCGCAGTCACAGTAAAGTCAGTCTTAGCAATCTGTCGCAGCATCTTATCCACGATGTTGGCTTCGTTCATAATGATAGCAGTGCTCAGTCCATCAACAGCCGTTGCGCCCCACCCATTCCTAGCATGGTCATCCCTTGTCAGTCTATTTGGCTTGGCCGTCATCATGACCCGTAAGTCAACGAGGAAAGCAGAGAGGAAACTCACCGATCGTCCTCATACGTCTGAGCGACCGGAAGCAAGGTGTCATGGGGGGCCGCATATGTTTCGTAATTATTCCACGAGAACCGAAAAGCCTCTATGATGGCAGCTGCTTTCTGGCCATCGCCTTTGGTTTTTACAAGGTTTAGCTGCGTGTCCTGGCTCGCTGGGCTGGGGTGCGCTGAGCGAGCTTGGAACAAAAGGATAACCGTGTGGTACACAACAAATGCCCCTCCTAGCCATAAGATGGCCTGTTGCGCTAGCGGCCTTCTCATATCAGTTCAGAATGCCGAGGTGCAGTGAGAAACGAAAGGGTAGTAAGCTCAGACAAGAACTAAAAGAGAGAATCATAATCTTGACAACTCTGTCTCACCCAAATGTAGTCGCCATTCCCGATTACCTTTAAGAAAAAATCCAATCTTAAATTAATGTGAAGCATGTGGCGCTCTAGGATTCTAGTCCGTATTTGGTATCGCGGGGATGCGGTGCATTAATAAATCCAGACTATTGATTCGACCCAACGCCTAGGGCGTACTATAAAAGTTAGAAACTTGAACTATTACTTGACTAACACCCAGATTAGGTATCAAGGACGGCAAAACATGCCACACAAAATTGGAAGATGTCTACTCCGTAGATTACACGCAATCAACCCCGATTTAAAAGAAAATCCACCTGCCTACCTTACTGCGGCTATTCCCTTCTTCCTAGAAATAGCTATCAGTACGCAGCGGCACTTCGGGAAACACAGAACTACCGTAGGGTTGATTGATGCATCCGTACTCCGTAGCTTGTGGCTTAATACTGGTGCTGGAGTCTTAGCTTGATCAAGAGGGAGAACTAAACTACATAGTTCTTCTTCCTGAGTTGAGTATTCAGCCACAATGCTTGACCACAGGGGCTACTGCAGTCAAGACAGGTTTGATTTAAAAGGCATAACAATAAAATTTAATATGACGTTTATTTTCAGTTCAACTTTTTGACAAAAGGAAGCTGCTAGGGCTGCTAGAGTCGTATTGGGGAAAGGGGGCCGTCGGACTATCTTCCAAATGGGGTTTGGTTGTGTTTGCATCCGTCTCTCAAAGTTTTTGGCGCATGTTTTGCTGTCTAGGTATCAATATTGAGTATGCGAGGGCCACGCGTTGTATTTGTAATGTAATAACGGAGTCCTTCCCCCCCCTTCCCGCTACTCTCTAATATCCCAGTGTTTTTTTTTTCCTAACACTCATTACACTCGTCACTTTTCATACGCTCGTTACGTTCGTTACTCTCGTTAATCATCAGCATGCGTTGGATCTCTCTTTGCATGGTCCTTGGTGCAGCATGGCTGCCGGCGGTCAGCGCCCGCCCCCTGTGTCGTCCTGACCAATCGACGACGGCGCTCACCACCACAACTGAGGCCTCGTCCACAGTCTCGACAGGCTCAACGACTACTCCCATGATCCCAACAAGCACTCCCGAGGCCCCAACAACCACTACCGCGACACCAACGATAACCCCGACGACTACCCCAGCGACCCCAACGAATACTCCGACGACCACCCCAACGAGGACTCCTGAGAACCTCGTCATTAACGGGAATTTTGAAGAGGACGATCTCTCGGTTTGGAACGTGAGAACCGTGACAATTACAAAAGACGCCGAAAAAGCTCACTCACCGACTCACTATGTGTAAGCATACCTTAATGCTACAATGGTTCATAATATCGCGCTAACAGAAGCAGCCGTTACTTTGTCGATAATCAATTTGCTGTTGGCGGTAACCATCTCAACCAGACCATTAATGGTCTCGACGTAACGAGACTATACCGCCTATCTTTCTCCGCAGCTGTGTTCGGTACGCCTGAGCTAGGTAATGCGAAATGTTCTTTGGAAGCTCTCCAGGAGGACACCGTCTTCAAGTCGTGGCACATTGACGCCACAGTTTTAAACCAGTATACGACCTACACAACGGACTTCCTCGTTGATGATGAGGATATCACGTTTACTCTGAGACTCCGCTGCACCACTCAGAACATGGTCACAATCGACATTGGCGTAGATGATATTGTCATAAATGACATTGGAGCAGCACGTATATAATTTGATGCTGCTAGCAGACCTAATGTATATCAGCCTCATTCATCTATAGCCCATGCTGTTCAAGAACCGACCGTATTTCAATTTTAACATTTAAGCAGCCTATCCTTTTGACTGTCGTAAGACTATACCTCCGTACCGTGCCCCACATGACCCCCGCTAAGGCTGAGGTACATGGAGTGACTTTGAGAACTGCCGAAACCAACCCCGCACACTTCACCTTATAACTTATTCCGTAAGCTTTTATAAATTCCCAACAGCCCTTCAGCTAAGCAGTCAATGTATATAATAACAATAGCTTCATTTGTGTTGATGATAGCCGCCGCGAGCAGCCAGCTGATAATACCTGACGCCCGATATATGACCCAATTTCGGATTGCAGCTATAACTTTCAACCTATAGTTATTCTAACCCGGCCTTTTGAGATAAAAGCCCTGCCCTGAGACCATTTACTACGTCGACAGGGTTGCTGACAATTAATTTAAGTATAGCAATAATATATACTAGCAGACTATAGGAGTATTAACAATTATTCTTTTTCTAGCTGAGAATTACTATTTTACTATATTGTAGGCATTTTTTGGATTTGAAAATTGGTAAGAAGAAATTACTTAATTATATAGTATTAATTTATAATGTAGTTTATAAGTAAGTAGGCCATACAAGTAAGTGGGCTACCTCCCCCTACTCTCTCACTCTTATTACTTAATTGCCATCCCATAATATAAATAATTTATTTAATATTACTATTACTAGATTCCTCAGATGCTTCTGCTTCCGCTAAGCATGTTCTTATATTATAACCTGGCTTCCTGCAAATACTATATTGCCAACCGCCCGTTATAGCCTGCCTTAATTGATTACTATTTTATCTTATTTCTTAAGCTATTTGCCTATTTATATCCTTTTAAGTTAGAATATCCTATATATTGCCTATAGTAAGTGCCCCTTCTTACTATACTTGCGTTTTCTTAGCTCTTCTGCATTTACTAATTACCTTATTTGCCTTTTAAAGTAATTAATTCTCTTTATATAAGAGTATAAGCTTATATATTAAAAGTTATACTTCCTTTAAGATTTAGTTAAAAGCTTAATAAATTAGTATTAAAAAGCTATTTTAATAATAGGTAATTTAATTTTTTATA
>CAKNEU010000313.1:0-22584 GCA_930272665.1 Mariannaea elegans | reverse complement strand
ACTTAATCTTTCGAGGTATAAGTTTTCTATAACTTAGCTCTATTTATATATTTAGTTATATTTCTTTTTCTTATATTTAGTAATATTTATAATATACTTTTGTTTAAGGTATCCTTTAGGTATAAGGGTAAGTAGTTATTCTTTTATTATAATTTTGCCTATATTAACATTTAATTATTAGCTAATAGTCTTAGTATATTTATTTTCTAATCCCTTTTTATAAATAATAATAGGCCGAAAAACATATTGCATTCCTTACAGCGTAGCTAGCTAGGTAAGTACACCCATATCCAATAGCATAATTATCCTACTAGCCATAAGTAGCAATGGAAGCAATTAAAGGAAGCAGATCCCACCTACGAGCATCAACCTTCACGTTTGAGCACTTCAAGGTAATGCTCGAGAACATTCTTGACCTGCTCCTCAAACGGCACCCACTTCACTCTAAACACTTTCGTCGTCTCCTTAGTATCGAGGTTTAGAGGGTTGGTAACCAGGTTCCCTCCAGATTTAAACACACCCACCTCAATATTCTCGCTGAAATCACTCTTCACGATTTCATTCACATCGTTCCAAACGGCCGCGCCTCCACTAGCGATGAAATTCTGGTTCCCTTTTACCACAGGGTCCAGGGCCAACACATGCAGCTCGGCACAGTCATTAACAAACACGGATGCACCCAGCATCGGAGCAGTATTGTTGATCCCCCGAGCGACACTGATGGCATAGCGATTCGTACTGGACTCCAAGTCCGAGACGGTATTGACTAGCTCATTGCGGCCGAGGATGACGGAAGGGAGGATGTGGATAACGTCGAAATTCGGGCTGTTCTGCTCGATAAACTTGGTGGTCTCCCGCAGTGCGACTCGCTTAGATGCGGTGTAGGCGGCAAAGGGACTTGAAAGTTCATCGAGGGGTGGTATTGGACCAATATCATGAACTGGCCTAAGCGTTACTATATATATGCTTGGATGCCGCAGAGACAGCTTACCAGATACTCTTCCCTGTTTCCCCACATCCAGGACAGCGATAGACGAAGTGATAACAACTCTTTTGACCGAAGACGTCTTCCCCGCAGATTTCAGCAGTCCAAGAGTTCCTTGTACAGCGGGCTTAATAAAGTCATCTTGGTAGTTGTCGCTCTGTTTAGTTTGTCAGCAATCTCTTTCAATGAGTACAGTCCTCTTCTTCTGGGTTAACCCACGGGCCTGGAGACCGGACTGGCAATATGGAGTACAAAATCCATGTCGACAACAGCTTCGTCAAAGGCTCCATCCTCAAGAATGTCTTTCACTAGCATTACCTCGAGCTTAGCCCGGTACGGCTCAATGGACGCGGCATTTAGAATTTTGCGAGATGCCTCTGAACTGCGGACCGTTGCGCGGACGGTGTGACCGGCTTTCAGTGCTGAGACAAGAACTCGGAAGCCAAGATGGCCGTTGGCCCCAGTAACCTTGAAGAATCAGTATCGTGGCCGATAAGTAATCCCATGAGAAATTTACCAGCACGGTTCCATGTGTCATGGCTGGGTTTGCCTTGCTGCAGGGAGGTTGAAAATGACACGAATGTCGCAATAATTCAAAATCGCAAACGGTCAGACTTTTTTTCTCGGTCTGCGTTATAAGGAGCTGCGTGTAGATATATAAACGTACACGCACACAAGAGCCTGCGTGTATATATATACAATCGTATATATGTGCTAAACCTTGCCTCATACTGTAATGAGCTAGCTTAAGGCCGGTGTCTCGCAATAGAGGTTGCCTAGTCGGTGAGATAGCTGTAACTATCTGGACAATGATCTTATGATTCCCTCACTAGCTTTGTCAGGTGCAATCCGGTGTACCCGGACGCCACCTAAATCACATGAATGGCAGGGTTACCTCTACTTTCTACAGGACGAATATTGCCGTTTCAGGTTATTACCTCTTTATTCACTAACTAGAGGGCTAGTTAGTAGCCTTGAAAGCAGCCACAAATAAATTGCCCTTGGGGAATAGAGGTCTGCATGAGGGGAGCCGTGTCTGCATTTAACGCTCTACCTTTACGGTGGGACCTTGGTAAAACAACTGCAGACCCGACAACCCCACTTGCAATACACCTCACAACACACCCTCATTGCAACACCGACCTTTGCAATGCCGCCACGCAGCCAAATCGAGGCTTTTCGAGAAGGTATTGAGAGCAGACGAGTCGCCGGCCAATTTTCTAGTAAGGTCCTTGTATTTTGGGACGAGTCGATTGCGGCTAGCGGCGGCAGACTTGTCGTGCTTCGTAGCCTTGAGAGGTATCTGTGCAAATGGGCTTACAGATTCGATCCGCAGCTATAATAAGCTTCAGCCCTTTTACGAGGATATATGCGATTTATATGACGAAGGGGTCTCAATTAGAGATCTCCTGGTTCGTATCAATCATCAGCTTCAATTAAACAGCCCAGAGCAAATTGGCTTCCTTGACCATTGGGCGAGCTGGCATAGTGCCATCGCCCAAGGGGAAAAGGCGTTTCTAGATCCCACTCCGGGACGACTTTTAGGCCGGAAGCCAAAGACAATTGACGACCAGGCAGACGCAATCTGTGCGTTGTCCAGTGGGTCAGATACTAAGGACCTTGTGGGCATTTAGAGACATGTTACCTGTAGCCAAAAGTATTTTTCATCATGACGGAGGCAAGCACTCGGCGAAAGGTATGGATCTGCGTGGAAGCGGTTTATAATAGGTTTTGTATGCCGAGAATACTCGATGCCAAAGATGAGCAGAGAGAAGAGAGAGATGCATGAGTTGGCGGGAGATTGTGCAATTAAAACGGCGCTAAATGTTAGACACACCGGGGTTATTCAAGTTCACGATGGGATATGTAATGATTAATTAATGATCATAATAATTCATTCTTGTGATCTTCCGTAATTCTTGTTGGAGCGGGGTTGGGCCGTAACCCACTCCTAGGATCCTCAGCCGCAACCCATATCGTTATTCATTAATCCACTAGTGTAGATCTAACACTAAATTGTTAGATGGCGGGAATATGAGCCGCCCGACTGGGATGCAGAACGCAATATGCACACCACTTACCACATCGGGTAAATTAATTCTCGCGCTACTCGATAGGCTGGAGTTGGCGGAGTTCTGTTGCATTAACGAAGCTCTCCGACCGAACAGCTCTCCGCGTCGTCGCAAGCCCCGACGCCACTTTATTGGAGGTGGTCTTCGACATCCCCTCAGTGGACAACGGGCGCTGTCCCCGTCCACAAGCCAATGGAGCATACCATGGTCCAATCACTTGATTTTCCTTTGCAGTTAGCAGTTGCTTTTCGGAAATCCTTGATCGGAGAAGACCGGAACTACTGAGCGAGTGCATCTATTGCCAAATCTAGCATCCTAGGGTGGCATTATACTCATTTCTGCCTGAGCTGACCTCAAAGAAGTACCATTAATAATTCAATGACAGCTCCGCCAAACCCGGATATGAAAGCTACTACCGATGGTCGCCTCGGACGCTCGGCACGTCTGTCGTCGGAACCTCCGGACACTGGAGCTGCTGGATTACTTACCCTTGTTTGTTCAGTCTGTGGAGCTGATGGCCAACCGCAACACCGAACTTTTCGTCTCGGATGGGGATCAGCCGTGGCAATTATAAACAAGAGAGTTTCTCTTGGCTTCCTGCTTACACGAACTGACGAAAGCCAATTCACACCTGCGGCAACATTGTATTTCGTCTCCGCATCAGGTAGAGAACGAAAACATTTTATTATCATAATTTCAATAACCTCATCAAGATTTCTCCATGAGAGCTGTTGGTAAGCCTCCTAATCTCCAATGCCTTCTTGCGAAACGACATTCACGTCCGAGTAGATATTGAGAATGGCCGCGGTCCGGCCGCAGCTTTATTCATAGCATCTGGATTTACGAAGCCGGTACCCTCACTAGGACAGGCCCTGGCCAGGGTGAAATGTTTCGGCATCAATCGTATGGATCTCACCCAACGCAATGGCCAATATGAGATACCTCCTCATGCGAGCAAGATACTCGGCGTCGAGTTTTCCGGTGTGATTGAAGACATGGGCGACCGAGTGGCGGATAGCGAAACTTTCCACCCCGGGGACGAGGTGTTCGGCTTGACGTACGGGGGTAAGCGTTTTGAACATAAGTTCCGTTGTCGAACATAAACTCAGCTGTCTATGCTTCTAGGTGCATATGCCGAGTATGTGTGCGTGTCGACGCTCATGATTATTCATAAGCCAGAAACCATTTCTTGGGAGGTTGCCGCGGGTATACCTGAGGTATGGATTACCGCTTTGCAAGCCATGAAACTTGTCGGCGGTTTCGAGGCCTCCAAGTCAATTTTGTGGCATGCTGGGGCTTCTTCTGTGTCTATCGCCGGTATTCAACTTAGCAAGGCTCTCGGTGCTTCATCTATTTACGCCACCGCCGGTTCGGATGCAAAATTGGACTTGTGCAAATCCCTTGGGGCAACGGATGCCTGGAACCATCGTACATGTGACTGGGAGGAGCAACTCAAAAATGCAACGGACGGCAGGGGCGTAGATATTATCATTGACTTTGTCGGCCAGAACTACTTTCAAAAGAACCTGAACAGTACGGCACGGGATGGGCGCGTTGTCATCGTTGGCATGCTATCGGGACCTAAAACATCAGAGGGGATTGATCTCAGCCCTTTCGTGAAACAACGGATCAGAGTGGAAGGCAGTAGGCTGAGAAGCAGAGATCTGACGTATCAAAAGACTCTGCGTGATATTTTGGTTCGCGACGCCCTGCCTCTATTCGTGGATGGCACGTTCAACTTACAAATGGAGAAGGTTTTTGACTGGCACGATATTCAAGCGGCGCATTTGTTGATGGAGAGCAACACCATTATGGGAAAGATTGTATGTAGGATTACTTGAACCGAGTAGTGTACACTGAGCCAAGATACTTGCTATAGTGTTGTATAGCATTGAGTGCGTTCGCGAGTCACGCAAGGAGCAAACACAACTCTTGCTATCCGCACTAATCTGAGTGCCAAATCCTCTGTTCGTCATCTCAGGTAGCATGGCATTAGAGAGCAACCTTCAAGTCGCCGTAGGTCAAACTATGGACAGGGCCGTATTCTGACTGCAGGAGTATGATGAATTACCAATGTGACTAGCACGATTGCGAATCTGCGTTGTAGATAGCGGAGGATGCGTCATTCTTTCCAAGCATTTTCACACGAAATACCTCAAATATAATTAAGAAGCGGGACACGAATAGCCAGCCAGTGAGCCTCGGAGCTATCCTCAAGAGGCATCAGCAGCACGAAAGTCTATCGCATTCTCCCATCGATAAAAACAGTAGATGGCCTTGTTGGTACCCGGCCCCTCATTGATCTAAATTCGACTAGAGACAAACTATTATAGTTATCTTAACATAGCTCAGAAAGTATTCGGAAACAAATACTACCGCATTTTTCTTCTTCCCGCAAGGAGTAAGATGCAGTATAACCCGCGGCAGAATATTCTTCTTTTATCCCTAGAGACAGATAAGACCTGGACAAAATTTAGAAATGTGGCAGCAAGGACATGCTCTGTTTGAATTGAGTCGCAGGGGAATCTCCACAGCAGTAATCAAGTGCGAGATGTTTCTCGGCGCAAGTTCGCCGTAATTACGTCATTGCTGAAATACATGGTGATTGAAGCTCTGTCTCTTACAGCTCTTAGAACTAGTCCTTTCCTTTCCCCCCGTTGTTGCAGTCATCTTCAGCCAATTGTGATGTCCTGAGACTTACTCCCTTCACTTTGCCTGGGAACCTTCCCTGATTCAACCTATGCCTCCACCCCAGAAATACCAGAACTCCTGCAACGCTACTTAGTCCAACCATTCCAACTAACCCTTTTCATCTTAATGCCTTGGTCTGTTCCGCCCCCAGCACCGCCGTCACGGCAGCGCCCATACCAATATAGGTCCAGTCATTCAACTCAACATGGCTTCTATTCTCGTGCAACCTCCAACTCCGATCTTGCCACTCAATTGCTTCTGCCGCCCAGTGAACCATTTCACTCCTGTAAAAGAAAGACGCCGGCCAAGTTAGACGAGATCATTGCAGTCCCACCTTCCCCGACTGCCCAATTCGGAAAGAGGTGCGCTTTAGTTAGTGGGGACGCAATGTTCCAGCGGCCCCACACAGTGCAACTTCTATGGAAACACCAACCCAGAGTTCGGGGTTTTCCTGTGGGATCGGGGCAGTTGTCGAAATTGGTTTAGGCGACACAACTCGGCCATACATTTCTTACCCAAGGTACGGAGTGTCGGGCAGAGTCACGTGACTCTATCTTAGGACTGTATCTGTACCATACACTCACTGCCCCTCTCTCACTGCCCCTCACACAGCTTTTGTATGGGAAATTGCCACTGCTGTTGCATATGTATATGCCTGTGGACAAGAACCTGTAGAAACGTCGGAAATCGGACTTCGCAATGAACGGGCAGTTTGGTGGTGTCACAGGCAGCATAAGTTCTCTTTGCCACACTGAGAACGAATGTATGGGCTCCAATAGTCCCGTATTCGCCGCTCCGACTGACGCTAATTCGTTGAACCAGGCATAAAACCTGGTGATGCAACCCAGATTACTAACGGCGATTCAAAACCCTTCACATTTGTGCCACAAGCTGAAGACCGGACAGGGTCTGTTCGGCACAGCAATGAGATGTTGAAAATTGTCCGGACCCACGCAATGCGAGATTACATTTGGAAGCAGCATCACCCTTCATCGGCAGGCAACAGAGAATCTGAAGGCTGTCGCATGCCTCAACAACCATTTGCACAATCTCTGCGGAAATTTCGACTGATTGAACGGTCGAGCGAGCCACCAAGGCGCACGAAGTCAGTTCAAACATGGTTTCAGCGACATTCTGCAGGAGCAGACGGTCTGGTGGTGAGGCCTCGCGCCACATGCACATCGGTTGGATCTTGGCTGAGTCTTCTTAGTACCCTATGCCTCAGAGCATACCTGCATCATTGGGTAGACATCTCGACCCATTTCACTCATTCGCGCCAAATTTGAGACCTGAGAGCCAAAGTTTGATTCTCTACTGTGAGTTGTGCTCCACTTCTTTTTGAAACTCTTCGCGTATCCCCTGTCCCTCAGACGGTAAGGAGCGAGCTCGCATACTCTCTGCATCTACTGATGTGCTAAGTCTGAATGCGCTATAGACCGCCAAATTTACTCCATGAATTCTCCCGCCGTGAACTTCCCAAGGGACTGTTTTCTCGACTCCGAGCCTGATTTAGCCTGGTTTCATTCTATTTTATACATCGTATCGGCAGATTACGATGTGAAGCTCGGCACATCCGACTCTGCCTTAAGCCTGTACCACGGCAGCGAAGCATTTAGGTATATAAATATAGAACTCCAGAAAGCATTTATTCGCGATCCGACGGTTGCAGCAGTTGCCTTATTGGCGTCTAGAGAGGTGATTATTCTCCCTTTGAAGTGAGTTTAGTTTACTCATATTGAGCAATTGCTGAAATCTTTGATTCAGGGAATTTGTGGCAATTTTGACCTATCCGAACTGCACATGAGGGGGTTAGAGCGGATGGTCGAGGTGAGAGGAGGAATACAAAGCATCAAAGGAATACATGGGAACGTAGTCGCCTGGTAAGATTGCCTCTATTCTTATGTGAATGTAGTCACTCATTGACCGTAGGTGTGACTTCTGCCATTCAAATATTCGGAATCGTCAGCCGCGATTTTCTCGCCTTCATGAGATGTTCTTAGATGACAGCGTCGACGCCTCCTATGCAGCCGCTACCGAATCGCCCGCATTGGAAAGTGTTATTGCTATAGATTCGGCGATAGCTGCAGTTTTACGGTCTCTTCAACTCGTGTCGTCTTCTTCGGGTCCGAACTGTGGCGCTTCAAATCCGGCATTCATTGGCATGCAAATCTATAACATCGAATACGACCTGCTTATGCTCAACGGGGACTCTCTTACTGCCCCCAACTCGAATAGACGACCGTCATCCGAAGTGGCTGCGTTCAAAGCTGCTGCGCACCTTTATCTCTATTTGGTTCTACGAAAACTTCCGAGCGGTTCGCCAATATTCTCTGAGTTAATCATCCGGCTGAAAACTGCGTTGATGAAACAAGATGAAATATGGTGGAATTCGTGTAAAGAGAGGATGGTATGGCGTCTATGGATCTTATTTATGGGCTATGTAGCAGCCGCTGAACGAGCCGAGAAGTGGTGGTTTGTGCAAGCCACGCTTCCAATATGCGGAACGCTCGAGATTACAAGTGAGCTTATGCTCTACAACGTATTAAGAACAGCTGTGTGGCAGGAAGAATCTTGTGACCGTTGGACTAAGTCCTTATGGAGAGACTGCTGCATTTGTGGGGACATCCAGACTCAGGCCCCATTGATTTAGAGTCGTCCACCACTCTGCTACAGTTCTGTGTGCAAAGACTATGGCGGGCGGGTAGTAATACGAGACGGCCAATGGTAGACGTGGTCCCTGGATTAACCTGTCAGCTGCGAGAGGGTTTGGAGTGTTGAAGTTTGCTTCTGTGCAGGGATTAAGCAGATTTCACGTAAATATAATTTCTTTTGCCGACCCCCCATTATTCTCTATCTACAGTTAATGCTCTTGTCCGAGCAGCAAAGCTCCTTGACAGACTCAGCCGTGTCTACGTAGCAACCAAGCCGCTCCTGCAAAGAAAGACGCCGCGACGACTGGGCGACTTTGTTTTACTTTCAATTTTGCTTTTTCCGGATCACGGAGCGAAGTTGTTTTGTCACACGTTGAAGGGGTTCGGCCCCATGAGACGATACGAAGGTTCATGAATGAAGTCATTGATTAGTACAGAGTACAGAAGAGCTAGTTGCACTTCGTAATCTGTCTTTGAAATCGCGCCTTTATCTGACTATCCATGTCGCTCCCCCTGTGTGATAACCGATGTTTCCTACCATGGCAACTGTAATGATAGACCCACCATGCCGCAATACGATGATGTAATGCTTGAAATTACTTACTGGATTCAGGAAATGGCTTGCAGTAGCGGCACGCTCAAATTCGAACAGGTAAGGAGATGTTGAACACTACTATTGTAGAGCAGTAGATACGGGTCCCAGGTAGCAGTGAAACTACGCGGAGACACATCCTTGCACTCAAAGCTTATCAATGTTGCAAGTCAGAAAACGGAATTGATGTATAATTGGCTTGTTACATCATGAGAGGGTCTTTTCATGACTCGCCCAACTTCCGTGATACAAACAACACTGTTCGTCAGAAACGTCGCCCTTGCCAGTCGTGCTGCCGAATTGACTCGGCGAATTACCTATTTGGTAAGCGATGTGCTGGCTTGACAGCGTCTGTCTATTCAGCAAATTGTCGCAATTTCATCAAAGGCGGGAACACGGTTAAACTTCAAAGATTAACTGGCTATAAACATGAAGGTGGCTCACACTCCACTCGAAATTCATTACATGGTCGCTTCGCCACATACGGACAACTTTAAGTAAGAATCGACGAGCTATGCACCAGCAGCCGTCTTGCCAACCCTCTGTCTTGCGTATTTAGCAACGTCGTAGTCCACTTGAAGCTTGGCCAAATAGGCGCCAGGCATGTAGTTTGTCTCCCATGCCGTGAACGCAAAGTTCTGTGCGGCCGAGATTCACCCTGCTCCGGTCGCGCAAAGGTACGTGTAACCACACCGCTATTTAACAACATTGCTCGTCTTTAGCCTGCTGTCTACCTTTCTTGTCCAGTCGATCTGCATCTGCAGGCTTATGCCCCTCAGGCAAAGCGTACATGTGCTTCTGCTATGCAGTTTCCCGCGCGAAAGAGACGGCGTCCGTCTCAAAGTCTGATAGACCGCTTGGAGATATGTGAAGATATGCTGAAGCAATTTGCAATTGGTTTGATTCCAGTCCGACAGCCTGGTCGGGCATCCGAGTGGCCCGTTAGTCGCAACGACTTCGAGAAAGATGCATCGGATCGCCGGAGGCCGGTAGCGAGTGGCAGGCGAGCCAGCCATTAGTAGCTAAACTTTTAAACGATGGAAGAGGTTTTCGATTCACAGAGAGCCTTTTTTGTGTGACAATATTCGAGGAGGCGAGTACTGCTATGTGCTACATGCTGCTATCCGCCCGCTGTGGGCAATCGTCTCTTGAGCTTTTGATCTTTCAATTTTTCTTTCGAGTTTTCAGTCAAAGTGAAGTCTTGCTTTTTGTTTAGTTAATTTTTGACAATTTAGTGCAGCTACAAGCGATGCAAGATTCTGTTGGAATCACCAGCGTGGGTTGCTCTATCACATTTGGCGCAGACGAGTCGATACCATTGAGCAACATTGATCTCTTCTTTCCAGGCGACTTTGCATCAATTGATATAAAGGACCTGCAGCCGGAGCCAATTCTCGCCTATAAACTATGGAAGTTGTTCCAAGAGCGCGTAAACCCCTAGCTTAAGATCGTTCGTGTCCCCACCGCCCAATCCGTCATCCTGGATGGTGCTATTGATATACTATCTCTACCTCACCAGGATCAGGCTCTAATATTTTCCATATATACGACTGCAGTTTCATCTTTAAGCGAAAGTGAATCAATTCGGCTTCTTGGCAAGTCTAAGGAGTCAGCTATGCACAAGTTTTTGTTCGGCACGAAGGTGGCATTAACACGGTTCAACTTTCTCCAGAACTATAATATGGCCGCCTTACAAGCGTTGATTCATTTCTCGGTAAGAAATTTGCATTAAGTATTCATCTCGTAGAATTCGGGTTACGATCAGCTTTGATTCGATCTGACACTGACTGATGAATTGCAGCACGCTATACAAGGATGCTGTGATGGAGACATAGCTTGGATACTTGCTGGCACCGTCGTTCGTATCGTGCATATAATGGGTTATCATCGCGATGGTAAGCTACTCGGCTTGGATTCTTTCGAGACCGAGATGCGCCGCAGAATATGGTGGCAAATTATTATACTGGACACAGAATCTGCCATGTTCTCCGGCCTCTGCCAGTCTCCTCTGCCGCTTCATTGGGATACATACACGCCACAAAACATCAATGATGCAGACATATCCCCGGGTTCTACGAAAAAGGTGGCCTCGCACAGTGGGCCGACAGAAATGGCCTTTGTCATACCTTAGTGAAGTTTATAAGTTCAAGTTGGTTACAGATAGTCACAATGGCTTAGAGGCAGCTATCCTTGGACAAATTTTCGAGCCTATAAATGATATGCGGCAGCAGATACATGGACTCATACACAAATTGGGCGATATTGAGAATAGATATGTTGATGTTAATGCTGGAAATGTACACGGCGTAGCCATGGTTTTGCTACGGGTACTCAAAGGTATAATTTCTGAGATACTGCTGCGGATTCAAGAGAAACCGGAAGTTGAGGACGGGATCTTGGGCCATAAAAACAATATTTTCAGAGCCTTCAAAATATGGGCCGAGCTGATTGTGGAGCAATACGAACCCATGGAAGAAGGTGGGTTTCTTTGGTTTGCCAAATCATATTTTCAACTCGATATTTTAGCAGCCATGACCTGCCAAGTGTATCGTAACTCTTCTGGAAGCATGGCAGACTGGTCTTGGGCTGGTATACGGCGCATGTATGCCTATCACACAATGTTATTTGACATGTCCCAGAAGCGGTATGTTATACAGGCCCAATCACATTGAAAGCCTGGGCTGCCTGGGAGCAAGTGTTTACGAGGACCGGAAGGATTCTCAAAGCACCTAGCTTCATCGAAAAGTTGAGGCGTATTCTACCATTCCGCAGCTCACCGACCGTGAGGATACACCAGACAGTCGCTACATTGGGAGTCCAACAAGGCCCTGAAGCATGTAACATATACAAACACCAGACCATGGATATGGATTTCGCCTTAGGAGATCTCCTCGACATCACTGTTTCAAGCTGGGCTAGTTTTGAGGCAAACCTGGATTTCGCTACGAGATCATCTCAGTACAGCCCAACAGAAGCCAACGGCTGCTCAATAGAGTAACAGAGAGGAAAGGTAACTCGTCCGAGGTGTATTAGGCAATTGCATTTCGAGCATGTCGATGCTATAGTTCTTGCATAATGCCAGGATCCTTTCGTACATAACAATCTGTAACTGTAGCAGCCCAACTTGCAAGGAAGCTAGGAATATCGAGAGGGGTGAAGCCCTAGGATGTGAGACATGCAGGTCATGCAGGTCAATTTTGGGTATAATATCAAGGCATTTTGAAGGAGCCAGGCGGTTATCAACATCATCCATTAAGGAAATTGTGCTGTGTTGAATTGCGAATGCCCAAAAAATAATATCACCAATCGTGACAATAGTCTTCGCCGCCGTGGTCACAATAGCCAGCTGGTAAATCAGGATAGCTGCGACGCAGCCTCGCCCAATCAACTAGAATGAAAATAGCAAGTCACCTTCCGACTGGGTTGTGACTATAACTCATAATAGCTGTACGATAACTGAGCGAGGAGATATAGAATTGATGCAGCACTGGAAAATGTATAGAAGGCCACAATGTAGTAGTACATTATCATTCTGACTATGGATGGGCATGGAAACTGTCTCTGGACAAAGCCCCCTGAGCTGTTTAGCAGAGAATATGCTATCACACACTTTGTATGAAGCATTTCTTTTAACGATTCATTTTGGTTGAGTTGCAATACCCCACCCATCTTGTTAAAGTCTATAGACAAGGGTAATAGTAGCTTTATAGGACTCTTATTTATCTACGCTAGGAGCTATGAAAGTGCTTAGTAAACTTATCAGGCTAATAACTATTTCTCATAGACAATATGCTCAACATTGATTTATAGAATTTCGAAGACCCAGTCCTACGAATTGATAACCCTATTGGAACTAGGCGGCAGTGGCATCTATAGAATTGTCAAATAGAATCTTAATACTAAAATTCAAGTCAAAACTTATTAGTATGGCTAAGTTGATTATCTAAGTTGCCTATATTATAACTATAGGTATAGCGGTCAGGCCAACAGAGCATACGGCGACCTAATTCAAGTGAATGAAGGTCACTTATACCGGCGGAAATTAAAGGGCAACCTCGGCCACGGACATAACAGAGCTACCGTACAGGCTTACAGTCATTAGAAAGATCAGGCTATATAGTAAGTAACAGGGTTATAAGATCACAAGCTAGATGACTTGCTAGTAATGGCCTATTATAGATGTCTTCTATTAGAGTCCTCTTTGTTATAATAATAGCCTTGATAGCTCGGAATAACAGCTAGAAGGTGTTTATTTTTAATCTAACGGCCGAAAATGCGTTTTTGAGCCACTTACAGCTTTTTGGTGCCGCTGCCCTTCAAAGCCAGCCAATTTTGATAAAAAGGATATGGCACTACTATATAGATACATTCAATAATATTAATATTAATACGTTCCCATGCTTGTATATGTAATTTGTGCCAAAGGGTGTGGCGGATATCCACCTGGCTAAATTCGTCTAGCACATCTGCGTTTAGCTTGTAGCGCTACAGCTCCCAATACCATTACTGGTTACGGAGGTGCATTTTAAAAATAACTGTCGCGCCACCACGGGCGATAAGAAACTTATCCCTGTCAGTTCCTAATAGTACAATACGCACTATAGGCTTGCTCTAAATCCCTAATTGTAGGGATTAGGGGTAGTATAGAAATTATCACATTCAAATGTGGGAAAAGAAGCCATAGAAGCTCTTGATTTTCTATCTATCTGTTGGAAAAAGGTCGGTCTTTTATAGAGGGAAAATGAAGGTCTGTGAGGTGGCAAGGTTGCCACCGAGCTAGCTATACGAGAAGGCAGCAACTTGACGTTATCGTCAAGTTGCCACAAGCAGGCAGTTTGGTTGACGTTATCGTCAGGTTGCTACAAGCAGGCAGCTTGGTTGCGTTAGCTATGACCCGTTTGACAGAAATTAATCTCGCTATAATATTAGTGATATTAGCAGGTTAAGTAGGATCAGGGTAGGTGTTTTCTTTTGTATCTTTCGTACCGACAAGATTTACCCTCATATCGGAGACTGTAGCGCAACAATTACTTTTGAGATGCTCCTCCGTATAATTCGTGAAGTTGTCAAACCACGGTAAAAACTGCCGATAAAGAGCATAGCGATGAAAATTGGCCAATTTCTGGCGGTTTTTGTTCCCGTTCGCAAGCTTATGGCTTTATTATTCTATTAATCTGGCCTTTCAGTCTTTCAGTCTGACACACTGTTCGCATAAATACTGCAGTCACTAAGGGCTCCCTGCAGGCACTACGGAAATGCAACAAGCCAGATGAGCTAAATTCCAACCCTTACTATGCGGTGTTACTTTTCACGTGAGCTTTGCAAACTAGCAACACCGTGTATCAACAAAGAACGCGCTTGTTCAGCGGCCGTCCGGCGAGTAAAACCGACATTATCGATGAAATGAATCCTAGCAGGGACAGTTTCTGGGCAGAAACGTCTAGCATTGTAGATACTCTAAAATCCATACACTTTATTGAACGGTTCGACGGCCTCCTTCCATGCATCTCGCTGAGCAACACTCACCCACCAGCGCTTCAGGTGCGGTCTTTCCGCGAGGAGCTCATGAAAACCCAAATTCATGAGCAAGTTAAAAAGAGGCATATAGAAGGCATCTATCAACGAAAAGTGATTCCCCGCCATGTACGTCTGTGACGACAAAATTTCATCCAGCGTGGTAAGCTTGAGGGCAAGTTCCTTCGTGGAGCTTGATATTTCGTCTTCCGGAATGGTTATTCCTCGGAACCTATAGGTCCAACGTAAGTTGTCAGAGACACCCAATTCTATTCCAGTTGCTTGTGGCCTAGATGAACGTGCTTACCTGGCGACGACGTGCTTGAGGACCAGTGGCTGCGCTATTGAATCAAAGACCGTAGTTTCAATGGATGCAGCTTGTTCGAATAAAGCAATCCCATCAAGGTCCTCAGAATCGGGAATCAGACGCGCCTGAGAGTTTCTGTGTTTTGTTGCAATATAACGAGCAATCGCGCGAGATTCTGCACAGGAACGAGTCAGATCACCTTTCCAAATGGCTAGAGGTTGAGCGTAGCGCACCAAACACTGTAAGATTTCCGTCAATTAGTACGGGAACTTTGCCGAATGGGTTCTTCGCTACGTGATCCGGTTTCTGAAAGGCATTATAGTCAGTGAATGTGCAGTGCAGCTGCAGATTTGCCTCCCATGTCCAACCTTGTGCTCCCCGTTGGTTAGGCTCAGAGTAGTCAGATGCACATCGCGAATCCCTTTCTCGAAAAGAACGTGACGGGCACGCAGAGTGTTCCAAGAGGTAGAAGCACCAATAAGTTGAAGCCCCATTTTCGAAGTATACAGAGTAAATAACAAGATGATAAATAAATGAAGAAAAAAAGGAAAAAGGAATTGAGTAAACTTTCTAGCGTCAGGACTGATGGTGATGGCTACAGTCTACCTTTGTGAACTGCCAGGTAGCTGTCGAGCATTTATGAGTTGTGGTTGAGCACTGCACCGGCATCAGCGGAACTCGTTTCTAGTGTCCACAACCGTCAACATGTAGGTGATGCGTAGAACAACTTGTCAGCACCATGTGTACGAGTCAGAACAAGTATTAATGCATAGTGCTTAGTCTATTGTGCATCCTACACGCGTCGCCGTTTGTTAGAGGAAACGCTAAAGTATGAACCTCCTTGCGTTAGTAGTTACATGAATGTGCAGCCGGAGGGGACAGACATGCATCGGGATCCCAAGATGGATAAGCTCAGTGCTACCGCCAACAGAATTCAAATGCGATATCGCTGGGACTACAAGGGGGAGGCGGATGGCCCGGCGTAAAACGGCGCCACCGAGCACATGTGCATGCTACCAATATTGTGGTTGCATGTATATGTGCCACGAGCAGAACTACTAAACTCGGAAAATGGGCTGCATTGTCGGGAAACGCCACGCAATAGCAGGTTTACGGAATTGGTAATCATCCCGCTTGCAAGGCGTATGCTAGAGTATGCTATGCATGGCGTGCCTTTATTTTTATCTAAACAAATGACTACGAAAGCCGATACAAAAGTTCTGGTGCCTAAAATCTTCGCATGAACCAATAATATCAACAAAAGGCATCCGCTACGAATGCTTTTCACCATGGCTCGATTGCGGGGCGAGTAGTACCACATATATTCCTTGCCCTAAGATTCTTGAGTCGCTATTTTGTCAGTAACCTTTTTGAAAGGCATGGTCTAACCGCATCTTACCGACACAGCCAGTACAGATACCACCTGCAAAGTCGCAGACTTGCAACTGGGCTTGCCACTGGGTTCTAAAATCATTGCCTCAGACTGTCCGTAGACACTCTTTCTAGATAGTGTACAGCCTAGGGTAGTTTAAGCTAAGCGGATACAAATACGTACTGTAGTGGAGTTCTACTTTCGGGGCTCCGATATCACCGAGATATTAGGTCATGCTATGTGATAATGCTTAGTTGTGCAAGCCTCAAGGCGTAGGAGATAGCGGAAAGGTTTATACCAGTTTATACAGGACGAAAATCCTGAGTATTTTTGGAGGTGGAATATCCATGTTTGTACGTTCAATCTGCAGCATTCGAATCATCTAAATCATAAACTTGACTTACTGGCAAATATATAGAAACCTTGATTGACTGTAAATTTGCCACCATGCGTCTGGCACCTTGCTGTTTCGATGAGGTTTGCCAGGAACACGAATGCTAGATCCAAGGCCAAATTATCGGCAAAAACTCGACCCATAAAATAAATAATGGAGCACCTATATAATCAGCTACACTTATCACCGTTATAGTGGCGGAACTTGAATTCATCCTTTCTGCGAAGTTCCTTTGGCGCGTCGTAATACATCGAGAATGTTCTGCAGCCGGTATATTTCTTCAGCTCCGTGCCTCAAAGGTACAGGATTGACAAAGGTGGCCAGTAAATGCCTGACGGTGTTCTCAATATACATTCCAGTTCCTATCTTGAGGAAGATTTCGCCAATATCGTTTACAGCACCGCCACCGTCGGATTTGCACAGAACCTTGTGAGCCCTAAGAGCCCCTCTCTCTGCCGTTTAAGAGGGAGGAGTCTTAGTTCATAAACAGATGATGAGCGTTACGTGGGCGGACGGGTTTCGACGGGTAATCGCTGCATGGTGGCATTACTTCCGGCTCAACCCAAATTATCGTTGAGTAAAGGAATTCAGCCACCGAAAGACACGAGACGGGGCGGTTGATTACAGGTTGAACCAAATATAAAGATGAGGTTTGAATAAGTACATATATAAAAAACTAAATACCGAATCTAAAACCTTCTCAAGCTTCTAAAAAGGTGTTGATCAAGCTTGAGAATTGGTCCGAATATTCATTTAAGAACCCATGACCTGTATCTGGGTACAGGTGAAGATGAGCTTCGGCATTAATCAACTTCTTGAACAAGATCCAGCTATTTACCGTCGGAATGAGAATATCCCCGTCCCCATTTGCAACTAGCACTGGAATTTTGATTTCATGCAAGCGGTTGTACGAAGCTTCGGACGCGAAGCTGAGGTCCGACCACCGAACGACGGCAGCAATTTGGGCTTGCGTGCCTTCGGGTGCGACATAGTCAGACCGATTCGAACGCGCTCCCACCATTCTTTTCCACCAGCTGTCCCCGAGGGCCTGTTTCTTTGATGTTAAAGAGTAAAACGCTGTCAGGAACCCGTCATGTTCTTCTTGGTCGGTAGATGCTGTCGCTAGAGCTTGAAACGCCGTGGCGTCTCCGGCTTCGACACCGTCACCAGCGCTCGGCCCGGTTCCAGCAAGGACCAGTTTCCGAACGAGAGCTGGGTAATTGAGAGCGACCATTTGAGCTGCGAATCCACCCATAGAAAAGCCGAGTACGTCGACCTTCGGGATTTTAAGTGCTTTCACGACGAGAGCCACATTATCGGCCCATTCAGCATATGTTTGGGGAATAGATCCGCTGCTCTTCCCAACTCCAGAGTTGTCGAGGAGAATAACCTCTCTAACTCTAGCAATAGGGTCAATTAACTCTGGATCCCAATGGTCAAAGGTGCCCCTGAAATGTTGCAAAAAGATTAGGGGAACCTCCGTTTTGGCGCTAGCACCGAAACGTAGAAATGCGAATCGGATTCCATTGACCTCGACTGATTGCGGAATCGCGTTTGCGTAGGTTGTCATGTTGTGTTAAATTGGACGAAAGCTGCCCCAAGGTAATAACTAGGTTTGAGAATAACAGGGCTAGGTGGATGGATTGGAGATGTTGTGTACGTAGCAAAGCGCCGCCCAAGCGAACGCAGGAGATACTCTATTTATAGCTAGATGACCATGGATTTTATCTCAAATAGCATGTTACAAATGACGTTCAATGGTTTTGGAATTACGGATTACAGAAACATCAATTAATAATTCAAGCTATCCCTTTATTATCCACGTCTCTAGTCAGCCTTAGAAAGTGGGGCTTTAATGCGCACACCATTTCCCCTAATGCAGACCTCTATCCCTAAATGGCAATTCATTTATGTGGCTGCTTTCGAGGCTTCGAACTAGCCCCTGCTCAGGTCTTTGCAATGGCCTTCACGCCCGAAGCCATTAGCGCCACGTCATTTATCAGCAAATCGTCATTTATCAGCAAATCGCTAAGCTGAAACGCGGAATGTCCGTGAGAAATGCAATCAATGGCTGCAGTACTGTAAAACTCATTTTGGGTTACGAAGGATGCAAACTGACTAAAACTCCAAGGGAAAACGGCTCATAAGCCTGTGTGTTATTGCCCTACGCCCGATTCTTACTAAGAAACGGCGCCCTGCTAAGTTTCAAGGATGATGTCTCAATAGACCCGTAGACCCTAGTGGCTCTTAGCATCACCTTTAACCGGGTAGTCATTTTGGCACACACATCTCCGATGGAGATATCGGTGGATGCCATCAAATATAGCCAGTCCCAGGATACGCCAAAGGAAGCTCTACATTTCTTCCACGGGACTGAATTGGGCAACCAAGATTATGGCTAGCACGCATTGTCAATGAGTGACATCAGAAGAGTCTTCAGTGTGGACTACAAATGTCGGCATCTCGGCTTCGTCAGGCTGTCTGATATAGTCCGTTCAGCGGCTTGTGGCACAAAGACTGTTCACAACGAAGATACTCTCCGGGGGTAAACAACTACTCGATCCGCATTCCTCCGAGCAGGCCCTTTCGACAAGCTCCCGCGACTCGGCATCATCTAACAGTCGGCTATGGGTCTTCAATTATGCCAGCGCGCAATTTTTAACTCTGCCATCGTGAAATTTCGACCACCTGTAAGGTACAAGCGATTAAGTCCAGACTAGCCTAGCGACGGATTTTCCCTCTAGATAGCTTCAATCAAGGACCAAGTCCACTGCCAATGCCTTCCATAGGGCGTGCAACGTGACAGTAGATCAAGACAACGACGCAACCAAGCGAGCTCCTGACATGCGATCAAGGCCGTATTTCCAAATACAAATTTCCTGAGAATACATAGAATCTCGACAATCCAGCTTTCAATGTGAACATAATATGTAATTCCTCGTCTCACGCAAAAGTTCCCTAATGCAAAAAACAACGCCATGTATTTAGAAACCGAAAAGCCTATCAGCAAGCACTACCACAACTAGACCAGTTGCCAGATTTCCTGCGTTCGTGTTGTGACAGTTCTTGGCTGCGTTTCTGGTATGAGCGCTACTCACAGAACTCAAGACCTTTGTCGAAGTCGATGGCGTCTGAGAGGTCTGGTGTGACGTAGTCATTGTAACGCAAACAGGCAGGTAGCAATCGTTTATCGAGTAAGCTGCTGGGAATAACCCACTAACCGCTGGGGGATAGGGGCAGCATGTGCTGTAGAGATTATTGTTATGGTGGACGGTGACACATTCTTCGGTGGCATAGCCTGTTCCCTCGACATCGGGAAATGAAGTTCGAAAGGGGCAGTTGCTAGGTGCGACCGCTTTGCTAGGTATCTCAAACAAACGGGTTGGATATATTGTTTGGCCAACAGAGTTGATGCTGTAGGAGGCTGTAGTGATTGAATCAGTCATTTGAGCGGTAGTAATATTTGCTAAACAGATTTGTCAGCCTAAGTTGATAGCTGTAGCGGAAGAGAGATGTGTAGAGACCAAAATTTATATGGCGTTCGTAAAAGCGGTCTGATTTGGTGTAAAGCTGAGGTTGAAAAATAGGCCGAAGGGAGGTCACGGACTCAAGTCTCGACCCACCGTCCATCTATGTAAAGAACTTGAATTAATAATGCCCCATGAGACGAATACATCAATGGTCATACGCAGCGACATGCTGCATATTGTTTTGTGGTTCCCTCCCTTAAAGTGTAATTACGGCTCAATTCGACGTGGCGCTCTTACTTTTTTTAACCCTACACCATAATTGCTTTTGATCCAACTCGTCGATTCCTGAAAGTTTGACTCCATATCTCCGCAACTGACTACGGCCTTGACCCCACTCTTATGCAGGCCATTGTCCAAACTAGGTAATTGGCTGTGGAGATTAACTTAGTTCATTGAGAGTGGAACCTGAGAAGGTGATAAAGGTGATATATTCAGGTGATTACAGCTGCTTACTTGATAGACCTGAAGGATTTCAAAGCCAAAGCAAAGCAGCGTCTCAGAGGGTACTGGCACATGCAATGCGACCGGATGATACTGACATACAGTATCCCGGTAGAACCGACGCATGTCCAGGATTAGAATACTCGTCGATTGTGGCTGCACTAGCCACGGTGAGCTATCAACTAATTTACAGATAAATTGTAGAAGAATTTTGAAGCGCCTGAATCCTCAGCGTATATAAAGGATGGTTGGCTCCATGCTTCCATGGACATCTCACCCGCCCTTGTGCATCTGCATACCTCTTCCCACTACGCAACTCCAGTATCTCCTACATCAACATGTCTACCTGGCTTATTACTGGTGCGAATCGTGGCATCGGCAAAGGCGTTCTCACTATTCTCCTCGCTCGGCCCAATACTACTGTTGTCGCTGCTCTTCGCGATACAGCCGATGTCACTGCGAAGGAACTTACAGAGCTCCCCCTTGCAGCTGGAAGCAGACTCATTACTGTCAAGATCGATGCAGCGTCTGAGACGGATGCCCGGGACGCGATTGAGCTATTGCAGTCAAAGTACAATATCAGAAAGTTGGATGTTGTCCTGGCCAACTCTGGGCTCCTTGACCAGTGGGGTCCGGTGTCTGAAGTGACGTCGGACGACCTACGAAGGCATTTCGAGATCAACACTATTGCTCCTATAAAACTGTTCCAGGCAACAAAGGCATTACTAGAGGAGGCAGAGAATCCGCGGTTCTGCATTACTTCTACGAACATTGCTAGTCTGGGTCTGATGAGAAACATACCGATGCCTACTATAGCGTACGGCCTTACGAAGGCTGCGGCCAATTATGCCGTCGCGAAGATTCATCATGAGGACCCGAAGATCAGCACCGTTGCTCTTCACCCAGGTTGGGTTCAGACCCGCATGGGCCAACACGCCGCTGATCTTGCGGGCGTCGCAGATATTCCAGTGACTGTCTCAGAAAGTGCGATAGGTTTGTTGAAGCAGGTACGCTCAGAACATCCCAGCTGTGCAGATTAGTGTCTAACTATCTTATTAGATTGACCGGGCAAAGAAGGAAAGCCTATCAGGCCAATTTGTAGGATTTGATGGTGAGCAAATTCTATGGTAAATGGGAGGTAGTGAGGAAGGAGTGTTAGTGTAGCAAGCTGCGGTTATGTAGATAGTGGAATTAGCCCTTGAATTTCTGCTAGTAAATAGCGAATAGAGGTTCTCCTTCCGACCGTACCCGTTTATCTAAGCGTATTAATTTGGTGCAAATATTTATAAATACTTATTATTAATTTATTTAGTAATTTAAAGATATATAAAATAGAGATTAAAATATTAAAAAAATATTATTAAAGTTACAAGTAGGTAATAATCTTTAATTTAGTTTTTCTTTAGTGTACTTAGAATGTTCTTTTGTTTTAATATTGTTAACGTATATAATAAGCGAGCGGCTAGGACAAGCGAACGGCCAGAAAATCCCTCATTTTCCTTCCTTTCCATTTAATCAATTGATTCTTAACAACAAATTATATCTCAATCAAATACTAAAGCAAATATCCTTCTTGCCCTTCAAGCTCTTCAAAATAACCCAAAGCTAAGCGTATAATGCGCTGCGGAAATCTATTAAGTCCCTAGAACCCAGCTACGTCACCGCCGGGAAGGTACAGCTTCTCAAGCTAGTATTATGCCTAATTTGCATAAGCTATTAGATTTAGAGGAATAGATGATTATTAAGTATATTCTTGACCTAGATTCCCAAGGGTTTCCTCTATGCTTGCTTACTGTTGAAGAAATGGCTAATTGATTGCTTGTTGAGCGAGAGGCACAACCTGTTGGCAAGCGCTAGGCTTTTAACTTTATTAGGCGGCAACTATAGCTTTAAATATATTCTTTTTGTAAATATAATTATAAGAGGGCCTTATGTAAAGATCTAGCCCTTATTTATTAGTAGTTCTTGCTTATAGAGAATATAATTATTAAATATAGGATTAATATAAATAATTAATATAACTTTAATAAGATTA
>CAKNEU010000312.1:0-22690 GCA_930272665.1 Mariannaea elegans | reverse complement strand
AATACATAGGGGTAGATGTATATAGTAAAAAAGTGTAAAAATGAGTATTTGGACAGTGGCCTCTATAGTCAACCGTACCACTGAGACATTTAAGAGCTTGTTGCGCCCGCTGCAGGCGGGGCTCTCATGATCAAAGTTACGAAATCCTGTAAGTCTGGGGCTTTGACCACGAACGATTTCTTATTACGCTGGTGCCCACGTGCGGGGAACTGCGACGTGCATGGGGGACAGCCGTGGGCTTCATTTGAAGGGAACATGGGCTGCGTGGGGAGCAGCTCATTCCTTGCGACGAGGGAAGAGAAAACAATGCAGAATTATCATGTCCATAACAGAGACGGTTAGTTTAGTTCTCGCAATGGTCTCAGCAGTCTGAACAAGAGGCCTCCTGTCAGCCGAGGTGACTAATAAAGCGAGAGGGGTCGGGGCAGGATATCCCGCACGTTAGATCACACAGAGAAGCAACAACAAGAACAACAACACCAACTTGAACACATACATATTGTCGAAGCATTTCATGAAATTAAATAGCCTCGAGGCCTCTCATCGATATGTCTATTTTTCCTGTGAATTTGACACCTTTTGAACACTCAGTTCGAACTAGATCACTCAAAGCCACATGTCAATAACCTGCCGTCAATGGACACTGGGGAACTCCAGTCCCCACACTAATCTCGGGTTCCGTTAATTTGAATCATTTCCTTTAAGGGACTTCCGATAACTCCTTCGTACAAAGGTCAGCTGAGGGAGCATCGCCATAGGTATGCTCCCAGCAATAGAATGGGTAAGGCAAATCTTCATGGAATGGATGCAGTGTCCTAGTTGCATTAGCGATGAGCGGCTCTCTCTCAAGGAGCAAATCTCCCCGTATCCTTTACTGACAATCACTTCAATGGCTATCGCCTGATCGAATGGGATCAGTGTGGTGAACCGATTAGTGTGAGCATCCCAAGTGCAAAGATTAGAAGTTTCATTATTTACACCACTTCTGGATCCATGTCCAGACCACCCATGGCGTCACGCTATAGTCGTCAGAGCCATATGAAGCAAATTTGACTACGCAAGGCGAAGCGCCGCCAAATGATTAAGGTGACAGAAGAAGTGAGCACTACTCTATCTCTAATGTCCTACATTGGGAGTTTCTTGTTTTGTTATGCTATAGCTACGAGTTATTTTAGAGGTTAAGCTCGGCGATTATTTATTGTCTTAGAGAATGAACTAGAATCTATTGGAGAGACTATCTATATCCCTAGATATGATACTATCCCTTTGAGTGTGCCAAGCCTTCATCTCCGCCCCACCTGCCGCTTCCTGTCCCTCGTGGTATAATACACTGACGTGGGTAACATGGAGGGTGTTGTACAACTTGAAAAATCACATACTGAGCATTCTTCCAATCCTTACAACTACTCCAGGAGCTGCAAATATTAATATTTTTTATGAAGAGGTCGAAAATTAAATTTGTTAATGGAAGGAGAAAAGTTTGTGGCATAGGTTATTGAGGCATCGGTGTTAAGAGAGTAGGTCTTGGGTGCGGGGGCTTTTGAAAGGAAGTTAACAACAATCTCCGGACTGGGAAGTAGACCAGGCATGACTACGAGATGTGCGATGTAGGCTACCTCTTGTTTTTATTCCACTAAGTATTTACAGTTGTTTTTAATCTTGAACTTGTGTAGGGACTGCTGGCTGCTAAGCATCGCAAACTCGAGCTGCGATGAATCGCGCCACGCTTTTGGATTGAGCCGTCTGGTGAGACCTGATTAGGAAATGGAACAAACGCCAAGCGTAAGTTACCTACAATTGGATACATTTCCCAACGAGGAAAGCCCGCTAAAAAGTGGGCCATGGGCTTGGGAGCTTGCCGGATAAATCAAGTTGTGAGGGGTTCGGATGATTTGACTACGATGGATAAAAAGGAAGACCGTCTTTTCGTTTTCTGTGTCATGATTTAATTCGGTTGCCGCTTACCGTCCCTGTTTGCACTATTTCGTCATATAAAACGACCACTCCAACGTGTGTTCAATAACTCAACATGGCGATCAAGGTAGGAGTTGTCGGCTATGGCTTTGCCGCCAAGAGCTTCCACCTCCCATTCATCACCGCGATCCCAGACTACGAAGTCGTCGCAATCTTGCAAAGAGCAGAGGCCCCAGCGGACCCGAAATCATCCCCAGCTGGATCCCATTGCACTGTCGACTTCCCTAAGGTTCGACACTATCGGACGGCGGACGAGTTCTTTGCAGATCCCTCAATTACGCTTGTGGTCGTTGCTACACAGAATGACACACATGCGTTGTTTGCCGAAAAGGCTCTTCTAGCAGGAAAGCATGGTTAGTAGACTGAGATATGCCATAATCTACTACATAAACTAACCAAGACCGTTTAGTCATTGTGGATAAGCCTTTTGCTAGGTCATCTGAGGAGGCGGACCATATGATTCAACTAGCGGAACAGACGGGTCTAATTCTAACCTGCTTTCAAAACCGCAGATGGGTGAGTGTTCCCCAACACTTCTTTGTACTCTTTGTTGGTCTCCTAACTACTCTTCAGGATGGTGACTTTCAAACCCTGAGGAAACTCGTATCTCAGAATGCGCTTGGAAAGATCATGGAGGCAGAGCTGCACTATGACTTTGAGTCACCCCCATGGCTCAAGTTCCTTACTGACAAAGAGTATACGCCGGGCGCAGGACATGCGTTTGGGCTCGGTAAATATCCTTGGAAAGTAATCGCTGTAAACATTTCTAACGGCAGGAGAAGGAACGCACAGTATTGACCAGGCCTATCTGCTCTTTGGGCGACCAGCTTCAGTAACTGCCTTTTTCCGTGCCCAGCGAGGCATTGAGAGTGAAGTCGAGGATTCGTTCACTATTATCCTGCAGTACGATGGGGAGCAGAAGGACTTATTAGTCACCGTTAAGACCTCTGTCACGACGCCCATGGCACAACAGCTCAAGCAATTAATCAGAGGCACTGAAGGTTCATTTATCAAGGTCAGTAAGCGTGAATAGTTCTGTTAATGCATTATTCTTTACAATTGGCTAACAATCATCATAGTGGCAACAGCGTAGCACTTGTCCACAAGAAGAGCAGATTGAGAAGGGTGCTAAGCCTCTTGACCCGGGCTTCGGACAAGAGCCGGACAGCCTGCAAGGTGTCTTGACAACGTACAAGGAATTTGACCCGAGCACTCAGAAATTTGATGCGGAAACTAAAAAGTATACGGGGCGGTATCCTACAGTCACGGGACGCTGGATCGGGCTGTATGAGAGTCTTGCGAACACCATTAATGGCAAATCGGAGCTTTCTGTCAAACCCCAAGAGTGCAGGGATGTGCTTCGTATTATTGAACTCGCGAGGGAGTCTCACGACAAGAAGATAACAGTGCCGTGGAATTGACAGTGTGAAGAGCAACGATCACTTGTGGCATGATCACCGATATAAAATTGATATGTAAACAAAATATTATTGTTTCCCTTAAAATTTAAACATTTATTTACACCCACTTAGTTTTAACAATTAAGACTTCAGGAAAGAGTTATCATCAGAAGGGGAGGGGTTCACAATGCTCAAGCATCAGCATTTAGTGGCAGCTTCAAAATGCCATGTCTCACCCTCTTAAAAAAAAAAAAAAGTGTCTATTCTCTCTCCTCTTTTCAACAGTCATGCAACAATCCAGAATAACACAATATTTGCCCTTCTTTTCATCTCCACAATATCAGAAATTGAGCCTGGGCTATATCTGGGCGACCATCTGCAGCGGCAAGGCGCATTATTGTCGCATGTTTCACTTGCGCGTTTTAAATTTATTATAACCTTACTATAGGCCTGTCAATGATCGGAGAGAATATATATTAACACCTATGGCAATAGGTCGAGTCAAATTGATAAATACAACAATAACAATCGGTCGGGGACTTATCATCTTGTCCTTGTAGTTGATCCGTTATGTGCCGTGACACGGCACAGTCGAGTCTTCCACGCCAGGCTCCAGTTTAATATTTCTCAAACCTCCAAACCCTGATTTTACTCTTTCTCATTTCCACACATTTTGGCCGCTTGGCTAACAACGTTCTTAACGTCCTTACCATCCGCCTTAAGGTTGTAGGTACAGCTTCCACCGCTTGCAAAAGTAATCGTGATCTTGAGACTGCCATCCTGATTGGTGTCATAGGTGTAGTGGTAAGGTCGAGATTGGTTTCCATCAGGGGGCGTCACTGTAGCCGCGCCTTTGCCGTGGCATCTTGGATTGCCACCTCCGATTACGCTGCTAACGATGCACGCGGTGCCGTCGAAAATGTTACTGACGAGGTTATCTCCCTGACCAAAGAGGCCCGGTTCTCTGGCTTGCATCTAGTCGCAAGTTTTGTTAATTTCAATGATACAAGGCAAGAAATGCCACGATTTGGGCGTCTGGGGGTTCATAAAAGACATACCTTTGAGGCGGGTGCTGCTAATATCGCACCAGCGAGGTTAAGGACCGATAGAGTAAGAGTGACTGCCTTCATATTGCCGAATGCGATTACGTGGAGTTAATTTGATGTATAGGTTACTGAAAAATGTCTGTAGGGATAATTTGTTGCTGGCTAGTTCTTGGGACGTGCTATGGTAACGTATTTATAATGAATTAGTTTATATCTCTCTTGGTGTGGAATACAGCAGACTGAGACACGAGAGATTGCAGAACAGCAGACTGGAATATAGCAAATTACGGCCCGACAAACTGGAACATGGGAGATTGCAGCCCGGGAGGCTGGAACGTGGCAGATTGCAACCCGGCAGACTGGAACATGGGAGATTGCAACACGGTGGATTGGAACATGGTGAATTACAAATGACGGGTCACATATCCTGGCAACGTCGTCAGTATTTTTTAAGTGGCCAATGTTGGGTATTAACAATGGACGTGAGAAGTTGGGGACCCTGAGATTTGAGATTACCATTGTAGTCTCTAGATCGGCATCTTGATGATGACCTGGCCCATTAAAATGGAAGCTGAAACTCAATACCGCTTTACAAATGTAAAAACTTCCAATTAATTAATTAAATGCCATTTTCCGACCACGTGGCTACTTCCATAGTGCGAACACGACCGTTGTCTTTGTACTGGCGCAATGACTGTCTAACATTCAAGCACTGAATTGATTCATGTCAGCAATTCCCTAAAGCGAGTTTGTAGCTCATCCTGGTCCATCCTGGTCCAATTCTCATCCTCTCGATTCCATAACATAACGCTATCGGCATTCCACAGAACGGTTTTTACTTGAAGGGAAAAAAATGTAAACCTCAATGTAAATTACGCCGGATTAATGGAATCGCTTAATTGTACAGTTACGGGCATAAAAGCCTCCCTCTTGTTCGGGAAATAACAAGCCTTGCAGAGGATGTGAATAATTCTTCCAGTTGAATTGAATACCTGTACTCTGTAGTCTAAGTGGTTGCTTGGTGCGCGTGACAGATCTGCATATGTGCCCAACCCCTCTTTCTGCCCAAACTACTCTCACCACTTGCTCGGCTAATGGCACGCTTAGATTCAATTGTGCCCACATCAGGCATCCTGTCTAACTCGCAACTACCTACTGCTTTACGATTACTAGGCCTTTCATTTAGTGTAATACCGGTACCTATTCGTGAAGGGGACATGAGACCCACTATGAGCAAATCTACTCATTATAATTTTCTTTTCCGCGATGACGAGGTTGCCGGGCCTATTCTTCCTGACTGGGTGAGACTGTAGGCGCTTCATTTGCGATGCAGCATGGGTTTCCTTCAGGCTGACTTTCGAACAGCATCACCCTCACCGTGACTCCTCTCTGCTTCGCTCCCCAGTTCTATCGTATCTGGATAAGTGGTGATTGCTCGGGAATCTCGCTGTACCACATCTTGTTGAACCTCATTTGTGCCACGGAGCAGCTTACATGTGGGTTCAACTTTCTGATAAACCTGGAGAAGCCAAACGGGTTTGTTCGCGAGAAGAATGCCAGCTGGGGGGATTGGCTCAACCTATCCCAGCTTGCTATCGTGTGGCTCTGTTTTTTTACATTGTAAGCCTTGTGCATTTTCTTTGAGCCCAAATCTGTCTGATATCATCCATCTTCATTATTAGATGAAATTGGTATGCTGATTATCATTGAAATAAAGGTTTACTGCGTGCATATACTATCCATCGGATAGCGCATATAGCGGCAAACTCAAACTCATACCGATCGTCATCTATATCTTATTTCTGCTGATATCACTTATACCGGTGCTCAAGGATGCCACCGATACAAACCTAGAGAAACGAGAGGATCGTAACGGGTGGGCGTGGGGACTATTCAGTGTGTTTCACCTATCATATATAAATCCTACAACTACCTTGTTGGCTCTCATTGCCATAGTTCCTCAGGGAGTAAAGATCCTTAGGTGGACGTCCCTCGGGGCTTTGGCACCAGAAGATCTAGCTCTACAGGCCGTACTTTTTGCCATTCTCGCCATCACTTGGCCGTTTCGATTCGTGTTTCCATACAGAGAGTTCCTGAAGGCCTTGTCGCCAGATGTGTTTGGTCATTGGGTTGAAGAAATTGGGTGGCCTGCCCTCAACAGCGCAGTGTATGCTGCTGTCTACGCAGCCCTATTTTATCTTACTTTACATACAGGTAAGAGGCAGGCCAAGGAACCAGATCATGACAGCGAAACCGAGCGCCTACTACGGTACTAGAGTGCTGGAACGATGTTTCAACAGGACAATGTTTAGAGATGCAGGCGTCGCAGGCCAAAGCTAGTCAATGCCATGACGCAAGTATTACCAATTCTAGATAAGTGGCAGCAAGATATCGACAGGGAGAGGAGGATCCTGATTATTGCACTTTGGAGATTACTACTCAAATTATGGACATTTCATTGACTTCTAGGGACCTTCAAGTACTGATGAAAATTCGACTTCTGTAAATTGGTTTAGTTTAACCGACTGGTGTATGGGAGGCTTATCTATCATGAGGATGGAGTTAGGCTCCGCCCAGTTGAGACGAGAAAGAGAAAAGCGGATACTAGGCTGTATTCTCTTATTGAAGTACGCAAATGATTAACTTACATGTCTTCTTTCCGTTACTTTTTATCCATGACCTCAAAAACAGCACAACACCCTCCATCAACTGGCCAGTGTCAGCAAGTTCATTGAATCAGCATTGAGCTTGGACCGCCATGCTTCTAGGCAAGGCGTCTATGACTCCTTGAATAAACTTTCCGAAAATTTTACCTGTCATCCTGGATTCGACTGAGACAGAAGGCCGAGTCAGCAGAGCTCTTAGATGATGACATTTTGCACTGTCCGAATCCATTACGACAAGTACCTGAGTATCATTCTGTTAAAGGGGCAATCGGGCCGGGTTGCCGTGTCACCTTGGTCAGGATAGCATGCTTTGGAGGTGGATGGGTTGTATGGGACGTCTTCAATCAAAGTCTTCGTGCGCCGCTAGATGTTACCACGATAGCAGCCGCTAGTTCCTGAATTAGGCTACAGCCTGCACACCCAGAGCTTAAATTAGACGAATGTCATGAAGTTCGCCTGTCCAATCGTCTGAGCCGAGTAGGCCACCAAACAGTGCATCCTCGGTGTCCATTGAGTCTAAGAAGTCTTCCAGATTCGTTTCATTCATAATCGGTCGACTGAACTGTTCCCTGACCGACAATAGTTGATCCAGCCTCCCAAGTTCATCCACCGCCGTTTGATCCACTGTTAAGTGAGTTAGAGCCTAGTACGAGAAGAATACCTTTTTTTCGCGAGCACTCACCAACGGATGAAAGGAAGTCAAGGTATTGTCGCATGCAATGATGCGCTTTGCTGCTCATAATGCTCGAGCCTCCGATTGACCTCAGAGTTTCAAGAGTATCCCGAAGCAGGGCCTCAATTTCAGAAGGACTTTTACCTAGGTTGGAGAAAAAGGTACCGGCATTGAGTGAAATCATCCAGAAGCCCATGAGATGAAGACAAAGAGTCAGAACTTTGAGAGTATTAGTAGTTGAGATGAAATAAACCGGAATGTAACTCACCACCATAATTACAAATCCACCAAATGGCGTTGGATTCGAAAAATACCGGATTACAACTCGATATGCAGGAGAGGATCTCGGAGAGCTCTTTGGCCGCGTTAAAGTCGCGGTTCAGTAGTGGAACAGCGACACCTTGAAATATATCCGAATCATCAGAGTTGGATAGAGTGCGCCGTTCTAGAGTTCCGATCAATAAGGGCCCGTTTGCTAGCAAAACTGTCCGATAGTAATGAATAGACAGCAAAACTTCAAATTTCTCGGCGCTGAAAACTCCCATGAAGGTTATACGGGACTTCAAATCCCTGTGGGGAATCTTCAACGGCGAACAATTATTACGCCAGTGGTCCAATCTCCGTGCAAGGTCAAGAGTTTTAGAAACCAACTCGTCAAAGTCCATGTGGTCGGCACCGCCGATGTTAAAGTTATAGATTTCGTCAACCGCAGTACCAGTAATATCATGAAGCGATCTAATTTTCATTAATGGGACGAACAAGACGTACGTAAGAACCATCTTACATCAAATATCTAAAATAGGCCTCTTTTAAAACGATAGGCCCCGACTGCCCAATGGGTTGGGTTGGGTTAAGCAACTTTGTAATGTTCTTTTGGACGTGGTTCAGTGGAATCAAGCTGGGGCGGCCGAGGGCGGAGCTTAAGATTCTTTGGCTTTATTAGTATTCTTAGACTCTCATGTCGCGTGGATGCGGAATACCTATCCTGAGTAACAACCCCGAGCCAAAGTTTTGCACGGAACTGCTTTTCGTCGGCATTCAAACCTTCGTGAGTCAATGGAGCATGGACACCTAACTGGTAGGATATCTTAACAGCGAGGCAATGAGTGGTCCAGCTTGATATGGCTCGTCTACTATTTTGCTGAAAGCTGACTAATAAGAGGCATGCCTGGACTTGAGATACATTAGCGATATCTGCTGACTAGGCTTCAAAAGTTACCTACGTGACTCCAAACTCGACATGTGTTGTGATTCATTTTCTAGTAAATGAAAGGCCCTGGAATAGAATCCCTCGGATGCTGTTTCGTTCAATGGCGATAAAGCGTGTGCAAAAACAATGTTTAGTAGCGCCCTGACATCCGGTGCAGGTGAGCGATTATCACCCATGCTTCCATCCAATTTGTGCACTTCCATTATTAGTGAGGATTCGTTTGTGTATGGTAAAACAGCTCCCACGGAGTCAAAGAATCGTGAAATCAGTTGAAGGGCCGTTCGTCGCTCAGGAAACCCAGTTTCAGTAATCGTCAGATCATTTGAGCCTTGGTCTAGCGATTTAGATCGCCTAATCTTCTGGAATTGCCTTTTGCTGCCGATCTGGCCTGGCCACAGTGGTTCTAAATGGCGCCTTGCAGAGTTGAAACCCAGGTTCATAATCTCAGCAGTTAAAGACCTAAACAGTGCATGATTCGAGCTTGGACCTAAAGAGATATGCATGAGTTTGAGGTAAAGGCATCAGAGAGAGATTGACTCACCAAAGTAGCCGATGTCAGTTGGTGGAAGTGGATCGAAGACTTCTGTTGCCCGAACGTCGGGAAGCGACTCGGTGTACGATCGGGCGAAAAGCGAATCTCCCGTAGATACACCGCCGTTGGATTGAACCGGCGACGTCTCGTTGTCTGTTCCATCGCGGTTTGCGTGCGAGGAGCTCGTAATGTTCACCGGGCTTGTGCTATGAGGCTCCCCGTCAGTAGCACAGGATGCAGAGGCTAATCTTTCTTCAAGGTCTTGGACTTTGAGTCTAAGATCAGACTCGACTCTGAGTCAAATTGTCAGCGAATACAGATTAGCTCGAGTCAGGTAATCATGCGTAAGCTTGCCTGTGGCGATTTACGCGCTTCTTTCGGCCGTCTTGAGTGTATACGCATTCAATCTCATCCTTCACACACCGACCACACTTTGGCCTGTCACTATCGCACTGAAAAGAATAAGCACCAGGACCCTAGTAGCCTTGATTGATTTGTCAGTGAGTTTACCTTTACTTTCGACTGCCGACAGCTATTGCAGGCAATGGCTGCCCTTGGTCGCTTTGTCAGCGGGCGGTTACCATAGTTCATCGTAACTCGAGACTCTTGAGGCTTTTCGACGGTGCGGCGAATTATTGAGTCAAAGAAGATAAGAAAACGGTTACTAGAGGGGACCAGCTGGGCTTAATAAATGCGACGGGCGTCCCGTTTATTGCATTCGCTAGACCATGAACGTGGGGAAATATGCGGGGTGCATGGAATCGCCTCGATTGGATCCACATGGGGAAGGATGGTAGTGACGAGCGAGTGTGTGCGGACTTGACGTGGACTAATTAATATGTGACCTTTTTTTATTACCACTCGATCAAGTCCACCGAGGTTATTAAGCAGTGACCACATAGTCTACGATTCACTTGACTCCAGCTTATATCGTGTGAAGCGGTGCTCTTCAACTTTAACCACGTTTCATATAGAGCTCATGGTGTGAAAATGAGTTATATACTACATCTTTTGTTTCTCTTCTCTCATAGTATTCCTCGCCAGCTTATCCTTATCCTATCTATCCTCTCACTGTTGCAGTAACTAGTAATGGGTGTTTCAGGTCACTGATGCCTACACTAACCATCTCCGGGAGTTGCCCATAAAAGCCACCACTCGCCACCCTTTCTCTCTCTTCCGGATCAGCTAGCTGGAACTCGAACAGACGTAGCAGTGTACTGGTTAACTTGTAAATATTTGTCTGCGCCACCGTCTTTCCGATGCATTGACGACCACCCAGGCCAAAGTGCATAAGATATCGAGCTTTTTGGGCCATTTCCGGCGCCTCCCATCTCGTGGGGTTGAAAACATTATGATCTTCACCCCAAACTTCAGGGTTATGGTGGAAGGCATGGTTGCAAATTGCCACGGAAGTCTGAGTATCACGAAAGTCAGCAATTTCGAGAACAAAGATGACCCAAAAACCCAATATGATGTTACGTACTCCTTGTTTGATGTGTCGCCCAGCGATGACGATTCCTTCCGGGGCCATAACTCTCCTTGCCAGAGGCATGGTAAATACTGGAGTGAGACGGAAATTTTCTCTAACGCATTGGCGAACATATGGTAAAGATGCTTCCGCCTCAGTGACCGAATAGGCGGACTGGTCAGAGTCCAGAGGCTTTAGATTCTCGTCAATCTCTGAGACACACTTGGCCAGGATGTTTGGCGCATGCAAGAGATGGTAAAGTAGAAGTGCAGTAGTAGCGCTCGTCGTGTGGGTTCCAGCAATGCTATCTTTTGTTAGTCGGGCTATGACGTGATTTAAATGCCTTGACTCACATAAATCCAAACGCCTCGGCCTCCAAATCAGACTGCACAAGACGTTCGCCAGTATCTGGATGAGTTGCCAGGATCAAATTCGTAAGAATGTCCTTTCTCTGGTCCTTAACATCATCGACTCCCTCAAGATCCTTGACCCGTCGCTGAACACATTCAGCCGCGAGGTTCGCACAATCAGCGCGTCCGTTGAACAGAGCTTGCAAACCAGCATGGGGGACTAGGGGCAGCCAGGTGCGTAGAGTCTTAGTCATTGCGGGCCAAGCACCAGTTACTGCACTCAGAAGGCTATGCTCAACTACTGGAGGAACTCGTGACTTGTCTTCCGTTGCTTGAATGCCAAAAGATTGACTGAACGCAAGCTCGCCAAGAACATCAATGACGTAGTAATGGAGCACTTTCTTAAGATCGAAAACCTCGTTCCTCTCCGCAAAACCCGTGATCTTGTCACGCAAAATTTTAATATTTACGTCCAAGTACTGCTCCATGCCCTTGATATATGACATGGAAAAACTATAAGACATGTGTCGTCGGCGAATGGAATGCATCTTTAAATGTCACTTGTCAGCTCATGTTCCGATAAACAAGGGTCTTGGCAATCTCACATTTTCATCCCGCATACCAAACACGTTGGGAATTTTTGCACCGTATGCATCGAAGAACTCAGTCTTAGGGAACGATTTCCCACCTCGCTGATAGATCAAGGAAACCGCCTCCTCGGCCGTGATACTTAATTTGTCCGGGCCATATCGTACAAAAGGACCATGTTTAGCATGCAGCTCAGTCAAATGATAGGGCTGGTCCAACGACAGGAATTGGAACACTTGCCAAAGGTCCGTAAGAGAAGCCCAAAATGGGCCCGGATAGGAAGCCAAAGGATGAAAAAATCGCTGGTATATGATATAGGCGACAAGGCTTCCAAAGAGAAGACAAGATACGACAATTCCAGATGAAATTGTCCCATCAAAGAGGGTGACAAGCAAAGAGGTCATAATGTATTGTCGTTCGCAGAATTCCAACCTGTAACTAGGATAGATGGCTCCGTGTAAAAAGAAGAATATTTGCAATATTATACTTATCGCTACCCAAGTTCGCATTGTAGCTGAACATTTCTTTCTAAGTATTGCGAATTCTCCGATACAGAGCCTGCCGTTTTTCTTCCGTGATATGGCATTTCCGTGTACATCCGTTTAGGCCAATCGGATTTGACGTAGCCGATATTATCGCCGGGGGTTGGACGCTTCCCCGCCTGCCTCTCATCCGACGCGGGGTTCGCTCACTAATGATCGATGGTGGATTTCAAGTTGCATCGTCGATTCATAAACGCGGGGTATTCATGGTTAGACCACCTTCAGTCATCGCCCTCTGCTACATTAGATATACACTATTACGTACTCAAGCAGAGGTAGAGTTCTCCTCTTCTTCTTGGCAGTTAGCAACCCGGTTGGTCCAGTGGTTGAGTGGTTGAATGACCTCACGAGACCAATAATTTAATTTGCACATTTTAACGCCGAATACGAGAGCGCCGGTTCGAACGGTTACTGACATTTCTAACATCAAGGTCCTCTCGATATGAAATCCAACCGGTTTCAATTGGATTCAGTTTGTTGATCTTACACATAGAGCACTCGGCTTAAAAAGCTGAAGGGGCGAGTGAAAGCATAAAGGCGTTAGATGCCTAAGCAGAGATGGAATTCTCGTCTTTGCTTCACACCTTCGAACTTAGGCTGTAACTCGACACTGAACCTAATTTGACAATCTCTACCATGGCGAATACCAAGTGGTGAGTAGATGTTCGTCACTGTGATATTCCGGATCGGATTTATTACGATGCATAACTCACGAAGACAAGAGAATCTGGAAACCAGAACTTCATCTAAAGAATGGATTTATTATCAAACACAACGATTATCAGTAATTAATCCACCCTTGTTTCAGATTGACAAATCAGATCCCCTCTCGCAAGATACTTGCCCCCTATAATCCAAGTCCATTCAGCCTCTTGACTGCCACCCTGGCTGGGCTAATGATGCAACTAATATCCGAGATGTCGCCATGCTTGTCCCTTCCACTGCAACAGCATTGTCGGTATAATTGAGACGACCACGATGAGCGCAGCTGAGACTGCTGTGCTCTTTCCAAGCCCAACTTTCTCAATCATTTCGGGGAACCTGGTAAAGAGTGGCATGTTAGACAATCATTCTAATATATCTTCCCCAGATGTCACAACACTCTGTTGACTTACCAAAAGGGACCAATGAAACCCCATATTTGACGAACAAATGATATAAATACTCCAGTGGCGGCCGCATCGTCTGGATAACAGTCGACAGCATACGTGATCAACACTGTCGTGACAATTTGGTTACCTGCAGCAGCAATGCCAGCTCCGATGAGCGGAGTCACATTCCAAGACTTGGCTTTTTCAAGTTGAACGAGGAAGACGGCCATTCCAACAATTGTCAGAGCATAGCCAATGTAACTAAGCCATAGTCGAAACTCGATCTTTGGTGCTTTGTCCTTCTTCTCACGGAGCAGCATCCACTTGTCGGATAGAACACCCCCAATTTGCTCTCCTATAATAGTGCCTACAAGCAGGGCGATATTCTGAAGTCCGACTTGTTGGGTGTTGAAATTGAACTTTGCGGGAAAGATTTGGGGGATTTCAATAGCCAACATGATGCTACCCCAAAGGAAGATCATCGCATAGGCCGCTGCTGGTATCGCAATGCAAGGGCGCACAACAAGCTTGAGGGGATGGAAGAAATCGGCCAAGGTTAATGGCTTCGGGTCGATCCGGCTGAAGTGAAAGTATTGTTTCTTGATCGATGAGGCTTTATCGTTCGACCTGCTAGTATCAGGGATATATCTAGTCTCTGGTCCAAGAAAAAAGTAGAGGATAAGTTGCAATCCGTTTGTCTGAGGATGTATCAGTTGTCTATTCTGGGTGAGTATCCTTACAGAACTCACCACTGCCAGAACCCAATAAATCCACCGATATCCTACTCGAAGCGCAACAAAACCAAAGATTACTGGAGCCAGTGGAACACCCAGAGTAACCATTGAGGTCCAAATACCGATGTAGCGAGCCCTCTCATGTCGGAAAAACGTCTCCGATACGACAGCGCTCCCGATAGAAAGTGCAGGGCTGATGAAGAAACCTGTAATGGCTCTGCAGAGACCCATTGTTGCATAAGAGTGGCTAAAAGCACAGCCAACATTACCCACAATGCTGCAGAGGAGAGAAATCAAGAAAATAGGTCGACGACCGTAGACCTGAGAGAGCGGTCTCCAGAAAAGCGGCGCCCCTCCGAGAATAGCAATGACAAGGGACGTTAGGTAAGAAGCGCGGTGAATACTGACGTCTAAATCCTCAGCGATGTCAACAAATGCCGACTGAATCGCTGCAGCAGTAAATGTTCCCATGAACGCGTGAAAAGCCACGAGGATCAGATTGATAATTTTCTATATTGGTCAGTCTCGTAACACTAAATGAGTCACCCATGTCCCACCTTTGACTTTGGCCAATTGAAGGGGTCCGCATCGTCAATTTGCGGGAGAGGATCTAGGTGAACAGTTCCATGGCGTGAAATCAAATACTCCCGATGTTCCGGAGAGATCTGATCATGGTCATCCATTCCCTATGCTCACATCAGCAGGCTCCCTCCGGGCTTGCGTCTATATGAGCTTACGCCATATTCAACATTTTGAACTTCACATTTAGCCATTGTCGCAGGATTATTGGCGTTTCATTGAAGACTGTCCAAATCTCATGTCTCAGGAATGGCTGGGGGACCCGTTTAAACTAATATAGCTTCCCCCCCCGCCCATGCGCTCCCTTCGCGCCCAATCGGATCGCATCGGCATTCCGGGTTGGGCAGAACATGGTTGCAATAGTGGTGATTCTTCAAGGAGACATCAACTCCGACGACATCCGTCGAAGCCGTTTGGTTCCATTCGCCAACGGTGTCCCTCATTTAATCTGAATGTTCAATCTAGACATGGCCCTCCTGAATGACTTCACCCTTAAGAATACTATCTCCGGTAGATTAGACGTTACGATTCGGTCCATTCGGAATGAGTCATGCTGACAACAATCATCTCGTGGTTACATCGTAATTGTTGCCATTACCACAGGTTCATCCAGGGAAGTTCATCAGCTCACATGTCACAGCAAGCGGGTTTGGCGTTGATGAACTCCGGTTGCGGGGCAAATAGCTTATTGACCTGAACATAATTACTCCGTAAATCGTATCACATGAAGATGCGCTCGGCCCTTCACTCCATTCGGACTCCAAGACGGAGAGAAGCCAACGCAAACGGCTTTGAACTGAGTTCATAACAAAAGCTTGGTGGGCTGTGTTTGCTTGTGATTTTTTCTTAAGGTTGGGTTGACAATTCGCGTATTGAACGGATGGCCAAATTGCAGCACTACGAATGAATGTGTGAAGAAACCAAAGTCGCTAATTATTGGTCACGCCCTAAACTATTGCTCGCATCCCGCCCACCCGCCAGAATTGTTCAGACTTTCCAGGTCTTCATCCATTCCAGGACCGAAAGATTTGGTGGTCAACCCCAAATCCCTCCACTAGATTAATCTTGTTCATAAAGACTATTATAAATGAGGCGCTCATAACATCGGGATCGAGGTTGAGTAACTAGGTGAGAGGTTTAGGGATGGAGTCAGCTCAGTCTATCATAAGTAAATATCCTCAGCGTTAGGTTGCATGTCGTTGAGTGAGAGTCACTTGAGAAAAGACGCAATTCTTTCTTTCAACACCTCTCGTAACACCTATTACGATGCCAACAATATTTAAAGTTACAACAGTACTCATCTCCAGTTAAAGAGAGCTCAAGATTCTCAAACTATTTTAACCTCACCAAATGAAAACCCTGATTGAGACGGCGGAAATTGAAGACTCACCCTCGTTGAATTAGTCTCATGACAACCCCACACCACGACGATACAACCTGACACATGAATCAAGTAATATTTATCAAACTTGGACTTTCGTAATATAATGGCTGTTTGGGGTTTTTTATTTTAGTTCCTTGAGGGTCATGATCCGAATAAAGATGACTAGGGGCGCTGAATTCACACGATTGTTAATGCACACGTCATATTACTCCCACATGGTTTTCCTGATGGATGAGGCAAACGAATCAGTCTAATTTCTGGGGCCGCCCAATAAGTCAATGACAGATCCGCTGATCATAAGACTGATTATATGTCACGGGTATTAGCAGCAGGGCGTGGAATTAATAACCAGGCGTTCCCCATACAACATCAGCATTTTGAAGTCAAAATAACCACACAAGACAATATACCACGCCGCCTACCCTTATTATCATTCATCAAGATATCCAAGACATCGCCCCAGCTATGAATGCATGCTTAATACGCTCCTTGTGCTAAAGAATGTCTAAATCAATCCCAGTGGTTTGAAGATGAGATATCTTGCACTGCTCTCCGTACTATGAAGTCCCCCATTCTACATTCTATAAATAGCAAGTCTGCTCGATTTTGGCACATTCTTTCTTAGCTCTGGCTGCCGGCGTGATCCCGCCGATAATTTCCCTGTATGATACCTCGTCGTCCTCCAAAGTATGTGAGAGAATAGCGTACTTGGGACGGTCCATGCAAGGAACTCCACCACGGCATGGCTTGTATATTAATGAGCCACATTGTGACTTTGAAAGAAATAACCCAAAGCTGTGATAGTGGAATAGAGTAGGCATGATTGAGTACTTCGTATGCTGGGCAGAAAGACCTACCGCAGCCAATCGCCGTGGCACATGCGGCATAGCCAATGTCGAACAATTTGATCTGGCTCCTCAAATTATTCTTTCCTCCAAGTCATTTCTTCACGATGGGAAATGAGAGGGAGGCCAAACAGGGGGTAGGGAGTCACGAATCATGTGTAGTTGAGGAAGTAGTTTAGTCACTGTACAGATAAACCCAGAAGATGGACTACAAGATCCAAAGCAGTTTATGATTAGGTTCGCAGTAAGACTAGCCGATATCAAGCTCTCACCCCCCCCCCCCCCAGGCCCACACCACCCGGCCCAAAGTGCCACATACGCGAGGAGACAGGCTTCTATACATAACATAAGTAGCTCAAAGGTCTGCCAAAATACCCTTTGGAATATTGGATATGGTTTGTAATTTCTTATTCGGAAGGTCAAGTTGTCCGTACAGGCATCTCCAGAAAGAAGAAGGATGGTGGTGAGGCAAATTAGGAGGGGGGTCGCTGGAGGGTCATCATGGTATTAGTTCACACGTTCACGTATCCGGGCAAGGATTCCTTGCTCCAGAATGATCCTTTGTACAGTGGTGTGGTTAGAAACAGAATTGAATTTATTACGCCGCACGAGTCATTTGAGAGTAATAAAAGAGTCAGCTTACATATCCTGGCCTCTCTGGTCATAACTACACTCATTAAACTAAATTCTGAATCACCTCCTCTCCTCCAACATTATGTAATCTATCTCCTTTCCCTGAGAAACTCAAATCAGTTGCATGTATTGGAACTGATGTCTCGACAAGGAAATCCGTAGTAGTTCTTGCTGCAAAACTGCAAGTTCTTCAGGAGAGTGTCCACATCGCAGATAAGCAGCGTGGTGAAGCCAGGGGTGCGCACGCCTGCCTCAAAGATTAAATCACCAACATCGCCGTTTCCATCAATAGCTTGGGAGTTGTCAGCGATTTGGTAACCGTTCTTGTTACCGTTCAGCTTGTACGCGTCCCAGGCGCTGATCACAAAGTCATCAAGGACCACGCCTCCCCAGTTTCCATTGCTGAGGGTGTCGAATGTTCCACCAGGTAGGGCATTTAGCTTCCAGTTGGCAAGAATTCCACGTTGGTTCTCGTACTCTGGAGTAACAACATAAAAGATCTTGCCGTCGTAGCATACATGAGTCTGAGCTGCCGTGTTGTCATCCATATGCCCGCTGAGAGCGCCCTCCGCCTGAGAGTTGCACTCATTGTCCGTGACGAGGATAAAAGGCGTGAAGTCTCCTGGTGCCACACTCCATGCAGCCGGGATCATCTTTGTGTATACGATGTGTTGCGCCTCAGTCTGGAGTGTAGCAAGGTCCACATCATCTTGAATTGCACCCTGCATGCCATCCCGAATGAGGCCGTGCAGATCGGAAAGGGTCTCCCAAGAGCCGCCGAACATCTGGTTGACGTAGTCGGTTTCAGCAGACATCCAATTGCCGACAAACTTGCCCATCGCTGCGTTCAGATCGTTGGCCATATCTTGAGCAGTAGGTATGTGGTCACGAGCAGTAGAAATAGCAAACGTGATAGCGCTATTGAAAGCATCCTTTGCAACGCCACGCCAATCATCATTGGAGAAAATCTTGGCCGTCTTGATGATTGTGTTCCAGCTATAAGCAGATCCGAGCCCAACAATAAAAGCGAACGACGTTAGGATCTCTCGCAAAATCTCAGAGCCGTCGCTAAGTTGGGGGGCGAATGTGTCGGCAAATTGGCTAATTGAGCTTTGCATGAGATTCAAAGCAGTATTTAGACCATTGTATCGATTCTGGTGGACTTGGTGAATTGAAACGAAGGAGTTCAGAATCAAATATCCCGCTGGATGATTCGTATCATCGCACTCGATCATGGTGTTGCAGGTACCGTCTCCGATATCTTGACAATTCATATGCTCAGGACCGTTGAAGAAGTTGCTGACCATCATAGGAAACGGTAGAAATACTTGGCCCGGGCCTGGGGCATCATTGTTCCAAGAATTTGTCACAACCTCCCATGCGTGCTCAGAATCGACAGATGCCCAGCGGATATCAGGACTGTATGAAGCATCAGTTATTTCCTTGACCGTGCATTTGACTTCGGACCAAACAGGTGAAGAGGTAGCAGGTGAAGTGGAAACAAGTGAAACATTTTGGGCTCTATGGCTGAGACTAGGCGCCGGGAAAGCGAGAACAGACGGGAGCAAGGCGAACTGAATAAAACGGTTTAAGAGCGCCATGGTTGCTTCTGGAAGGCTAACAAATCTTATGAAGAGTGACTGCTAGATATCTTTAACTGCCGTAATGGCTCTTGGAGACTATTTATAAGAGCGAGAATAGCAAACGGGGCTTACACCACCCAGTACAAAAAAGTCTCATTGAGTCGTGTAGCCTGTCTGACCACAACGTAGACAGCTCTATCAAAGAATTCCATTGTGCATGGAGCGGCCGCCAGCAAAACCGAACTCTTCCGTGTATTTTTGGTTTCAGAATGGAATGTAGGGGTGGTAGACGATGCTGCATTCAGTCATTCTAGAGTTACAGTACAGAAGACTAAATTTCGAAGGATTCAAGTTAACCTCTAGTGTCTGGCTGTGTTTCAGCCTTTTATTAATCTTACCAAGTTTGGTTCTGCAAGATTTCGCGTCGTATAGTCTTGGGCCAAGAACGCATAAGGAACGACCCACGTGGGCTGATGGGTCAGAGGATTTCATGTAGGGCCCCCAACCGGCCCCCCCTGGCCCCCCGGTCCTTTGAGAATAGAAATCGTACTTCGTACGATCCAGCTGTCAGCCCAATTTCGCCAACCATCCTTGTTTCGGTGATCGGACGGAAACAAACATGCGTCTCGGTCCCTATTAAGGAAAAGCTCTTAATCTCAACACTCGAGGATTAAGCGCCCGGCCACTGACTGCTTATTCATCACATTAATCATTTATTTATGTACGATAACTGATATGGTGAGATGTTTCTGTAAGTTATCTTGCTTACTAGGACTTAATTGACTGTAAGAAATAACCGAGGTGTGTGGGGGGAATGATCCAACTACCATCTTCGGCCCCGATCGGCCCGCGACGAACCGAAAGTTGAGCAACGAAAAGTGTGGATTTTATCGCCATAGCAGAGATGTAACTTTCTATTTCTAAAAAGGTGCTTTTGTGTAGAAGGGGATTACTTGGCTAGCGCCTTGATAAGAAGTTGCGTTGGGTTTTTGAATATTCGAAATACGTCATTCTTTGCTAGTCTAAGAGTAGAATAGTTGCTAAGACTTCTCGTCAATCGTTATGGGTTAGGGGTGTTTTATATTGATTAAACAGCAATAGGTAGGCAGCTAAGAATATGGGAATAGATTCACAACACAACAGCAATACCTGCAGATCTCACAACAGCTTATGGCAACCCTTATAGTATCCATAGCAATCACAGCAGCCCACCATAGTAGTCACAGCTACAGACGCTCTACTAGTAACCACCGTAGCCTACTGTGGTGGTCGCAACAGCCTACTCTAGCGATCACAGTACCCTACTGTAGGAGCCGTTGCAGCCAGCCCACTGTGGCGATCAAAGCAGCCCACTGTAAGATTAAGCGGCTGCACATTTCGTATATCATCTAGCCCTCATCTTCCCTCACGTGACCGCGTGCAGGGCTCAACCGCTGCGGATGTTCCCCGAGTCACTTCTTTTCGTCGCGCACACCGATCCGAGCGTGAGCATACTAAGAATGTTTCATATAGGCCGATCTTCTTGGGGTAATACTAAAGTACCTAGAATAAAGCTCTCAAAGAATGAGTTCAAACCAAATATGTATGTTTATTCGGGCCAAGATATGCACGCAATCTTCATAACAGTATAATAGTCAAGTACATTCGTTTTGTTATCTTAATTCTTCGCCTTCTATATCCCTTCCCACCTCTTGAAACTCTGTGTATCTAGGTCGAATAAATTCGATAGGCGCCCAACGCGCCCTGCCATCTCGTCTGGAATACCATCGATAGTGGAATTGTAGGTATAAAATCCCCCATGGAGGTGCAGACATAGCCCCGCTCAGCTGACATGTGCCGGTGGCCGATTTCGTTGACCGGGGTTTCTCTAATTATCCGATAGAATAAGCCGTCTCCGCTCCCAGAGGCACGACCGCTCGGGGATAACAACATCAGAATGCCAACATTAACCGTCGCCCATCTCTTCACTGAGCATGGTGCCACTATCATACCGTCAATTCTGTAGGGTCGGCCCGAGATAGGTGTAGCAAGGTCGTGTGAGCTATTGCAATAATCGACAAGAGCTCACACCACGACCGGAGTATAATCCGTCTCGCATTTTATCGTCTCTGACGCCCACTTACTATTTTTACATTGAGTCTCGGGAGCACTTGGATGATATGAACGCTTGTCTTCGCTTCTGTAGCCTGAGTCATTGCCAACAAAAATTCTCTTTTTTCTCGACCTAGCCCATATTATGACGATAATGTCTGGCTGCAAAGCATAAATGCGGAGTTGGAGGCATGCTTAGGAAGTGATGATGAATAAGCTAATGTGTACGAAGGAGAAATCGTAGATCTAACAATATTATGTTGTTTCTCACAGCTTCTCTGATTCTCTGATTCTCTGATTCTCTGATTCTCGAATTCCTTTGATGAACAAGGTCCACCAAATCACAAAAACTGATTTGATTAATCAAATAATTCTGTTTACACTAAATATCATGACGTTGTGATAATGGCTTGGGACCCTCCGTGAGCCTACCCTATAGGAGCATTACCACGATTTTCATCGCCTCGCATACACGAATCGATTACATGCTTCCTTGATTAGGTAAAGTTGCACGTGGGCTGGTTTCTTTCGCCTAATGGGTCGTTGTAGGCGATTACTCAGCACGAAGCCAAAGACACACTCAATGGCAATTGGCCCTTTTTGCCATCCTTGACCACCTTCTATTTTCGTCAAAGCTCACTGAGAATGAGGCGTGGGGGCACGCGCCGTAGGCGACCCGAGAGAGAAGCCAGATACTGGCTCGTCCCAAGGCAGGGGAATTGCCAACTCACTCTTTCAAAATTGAGGAGGCATGGGGTTAATGGTTGGTTGAGACGTGGAATCGGCCTTCAGAAAGAGACTTGCATGACCTGGTTGGGTGGAGTCTGCCGGGCTCCACAGGGCTGTAATGCCCCGCCCCCTTGTGAGATTCATCAGGTTATTCCAGCCGTGCACTTACCCTTTCGCTGAATGGTGTTTTGGCAGTGTCAGCGTATCTATGTAGCATACTAACTTTGACCTTGTTGGCACAGTTAACATGTCTTTCCAAGATTCTCTCCCGGCGTTGAAATCAACGAGAAATGCGACTCTAACCGAGAGGTTGGTGCTATAAGGTTGTTGATAACGACGAAAGTACACCACTCTTTAGGCATCCTACCATTTAGTCTATGCTTTGGCACTTTTCGGAAAGCTCCCAGTCCTTGCTTTAGTGCGTTTCGCGCCCTTGCACAGTCTGTTCGGTGGCCAGTGCAGGAGGTGTTCAGTGAAAGAGTGCTTGCTGAAAGGGAGTGTTGTGCAATTCACACGACTAAGCCAACGGATCGATGATTCGGTCAGATAAAATGAAAGATGCTTAATTCTTC
>CAKNEU010000311.1:0-22784 GCA_930272665.1 Mariannaea elegans | reverse complement strand
GCAGTCTCCACGGCCGTCAGGTATGTCGTGACGTCTTCTGCATCATAGATCTTGATTCTTAAAGGAACTGTTGCAATCGTTGGCCCAGCAGCATCGACGGTAAGTGGAACATGGCGAGATCTCCCAGATACTATTGTGCCAAAAACCACATCATCTGTTGCGGTGTGGCGGCTAGTAACCAATGCCCACGCTGCATTGATAAATGTCGAGTCTCTGAAACTGTTACCTTGATTTGACAATAGTGAAGGTTGAATGATCGTCTTTGCGCACTGTGGCGCTCGAAGTTGAACTGACGTGTGTAGGCATGCGGGGAAAGGGGCCCCTTCGAAGCCCATAAAAGCGGAGCGCCAATACTCCAGCGCTTGATCATTATCCTGCCTTTGCGTATATTCCACAAAGGAGGCAAAACTTGGCTGTTTTTGACATGCAACTCCTCTATAGGCACAACTGACATTTTGCGTAATTTGAGATAGAAGCCACCCATCATAAAGAGCATGGTGAATTGTCCATATAAACCATATCGTGCCATTACCCTCTTTGACGAGACTGTAGTGTGAAAGGCGTTTACCGAATCCCAGATCGAGCTGTTTGTGTTTCTCCAGCTGGGTCTCCAAGTCATCTCCCTCGTCCCACGAGAATGTCTCGTTGAGTACCACCTGTAAGATGCCAAGGCGGCTATGGTGAACAAATCGTGTGCGCAAGATGCCCATCCTTTCGACAACAGTTGCCCAAGCGTTCCTAAATGCATCTAGAGACAGACCTGGGTCAAGTGCTAAGACTGCATTCATGATGTAGTCGCCAGAGGTTCTAGAAGCCAGCGACAGAAGCCCGCTCTGCATTGGGGTGCATGGATAAACCTCCTCAATACAACTGATATCCAGGTTGTTGCTGAGAGCGACTTCGCGATGTAGGTTCATATCGAACCTTCCAGCGGGTTCTGTAAAGGCACCATCGCGGCCTCGAACAGCCTTTTCTTCCTGGCTCTCCTTTTCCGTGACATCATCTAGACGGCTTTGATGCCTCTCGTAAAGTTGTTCTAATCTCATTTCGAAATGCTCAAAGCTGCTTGCGTGTTAGAACCTAGAAGATGTTGATTGTCTCAATATGTTGGGGGCTTCCATGATATACCCAATTGTTTCCGAGTTGGTCAAAACTTCGCCAGGGCCAGGGTAGAGTGCTCAGTTGGTAAGAGGTGTAAGTTTGTTTGCTGCCACGCGGACTCGGTCATTTCTCGATTAAGGCATCAAGGGCAGTAACAGCGGCGCAGTCGAGAGTCCCCCACTTTTTATTATTTCTATTCTCATATTCATACCATAGTCTGTCCTTGATATGTTAACTTTTTCCAGACTCACAGCTGCGACAAATCACTCGAACTGTCAGGGCGTGGAGAAACCGAACGTGGCCGGCATGACTTTGCGCGCAGATCGCACAGCATACGCAACGTTCTCCCTCATCTTCCCTCCACAAGACGTTGGCCACTTCCCGGAGGGGCAGATTTGCCACATGTGGGGCGCCTCGCGGGAGGTGTCTGAACTGTAGGCTTTACCCGGCCCCCTTTTCACACCCCTGCTTCCTTGCCGTGGTAAAAAGGGGCTGCGGGTGATGGGTGGGGACGAGCCGAGACACGGCCCGCGGCTGGTGTCATAAACATGGGGTCTGATAGTTGGTGTGTGTCTATGAAGTGGAGAAGCGTCCCTCTGGTGGCCTTCCGGTACTTACTATCTCTTGAGGGTTGTCACTAACCAAGATTCGGGTTTTCTATATTGATGGTGTGTTTATTTTGATATTGGGGAAACCCCCAAACAAGCCTAGCAACACCCTTATATCCCCTTAATCAAAGGGATATCATTATATTCAAATCACACTTCATTGATCCCTCACACCTCTTGCCATGAACCCAGATTCTGGTCATGTATGATGAGTGGTGTGTGTGTATTAAAAGGTGGGGAAAGTCCCTCAAATAAGTCTAGTTACATCCTTATATCAAATCACTCACAGTAATATCATTTTATCCAACTGTTAGATTGACTCCTCACGTGGCGGAATAATGTGTGAATTTGAACAAAACTCTGATATAGTAATAATCTGACCTTACTAGAGGGTGTGCACTTTGGATAAAAACCCCTCATAGAAAAAGAGGGGGCCGAGGGCATCCTCGATCAATACAATCATCAATTTCTTGATACTAGCGAGACCCTCTAGTTGAATGTGACGACTCGTATCTAACACCAACTATACGGATGTACTCCTTCGAGTCTTAAAACATTCTGATTATTTGTAATGAGTGGTGTGTGTATATTGAAGTGGGGAAACGTCCCTCAGCCTAAGTTGTAGTTACATTCTTATATTCCACTACGCACCGTAATATCATTATATCCAAATAACACGCTGTTAATCCTTACCACCTCTAGTCTCAATATATTCTTGTTAGACTTACGCCCTTTTCTTCTATCCGGGAGGTGAGCTAACTTGCATAACCCCTAATACTGTAAAGCTATAGCTTGGATAGTCTCAAAAACCCTCACAAGAAACGAGGGGCCAAGATAAGCTGCCAAGATAAGCTGCCAAGATATGTCATGAACCCAGATTCTGATCATATGTGTAGAATGGCGTGCGTGTATTGAAGTGGAGTAAAATCCCTCGGCCCAAGTTGTAGTTACATTCTTATATCCCTTGGCCCACAGTAATATCATTATATCCAAATAACACGCCGTTTATCCCTAACAAGATAAGCTGCCAAGATAAGCAAGTTGATCAATGCAACCTTCCAGATCTTGGTCTACACCCCTGTTCAACAAAAGCCCCGTGATAGCATACCCCAGTGTATCCAACAATTCTTTAGTACCCTCATATCGTTATACCCAACATACAAGCGAACATTCCTAACGCCCCGGCCAGTTGCCTATTCTGCCACCCCCTCACTTTTGCTCGCCATCCCCAGCTAAGCCTACGTTTGTCAGCACATGGCACCGCCCATATTCTCCTCCTCTTACTTCACCTTCACTCCTAAACATCGTCCTTATCGACAGGACGTCTTGTCTTGTGTTGTTGCGGACTTGGTATGCCCACCCAATGTACGTCAGGTTAGGGGTCTCAAAACAATAGTAACCATGGCGCCATCTCTGTTCTGGAAGCAACATGAGGCCGAGGATATCTTCCCCATGCACGGCCCTCTCGAGGTTGCTGGCGGTGTAGTAATTACTGGTCGTAACTGCGTCGACTGTCTCAAGAGCCTTCAGCCATACGAAAAATAATTTAGATTCGACCCAAATCTCCCCATCGATGAACTTACCAATGTTAATGCTGCTATTGCCATTGGAAATGCTGAGAAACGCGATGAGATTGAATGCTCTCAAGGAGGATAACAGCCCTTATCCGGAGGTAAGAGGCTTACCCGTTTCCCTTTATATTTACTGGTACGCGAGTGATGTCCTGGCTATGTTACACAAGTCACAATAGAATAAAACGAGAGTCGTCTTAAGCACTGTAATTTGGCTAGATTAATCTATTGATGAGGAAGAAAGGATTCTAAACTGGCTACTTAAATTTGGATTTATTTATCCTTGGTTATTTCTTGTTTGTTTAACCTTAGCATCCTATTCATCCTGCCACGAAGGATGCCACACGTGACATCCTTCCTTCCGACCGTTTAACAGGCTAGCTTGAATACCCTGCACACACGCTGCGCGAATCTGGGCGTGTTTTTGTTCTAATGACACTAATAAAATATTCAATAATAATCGATGAATTAACGGTTAACCCTTATCGCCATGTTCGAGCTGTTATCCGAAACTACAATGTCGACCTTCCCGCCAACACCATCCGCGCCTGGGTCATTAGTCTGGTTCTCTACACCATTGGTTCTGGTGTAAACATGCTCTTTTCATTGAAAAACCCTAGCGTAAGCGTCACTACCTACGTTGTTCAACTAGTTGCCTACCCCATTGACCTTGGCTGGGATCTGGTTATACCTAATCACCAGTGGAATCTATTCAGCCTCAAATTTAATCTTAAACCTAGTAAATTTAACTATAATAAATATGTTGTTATTGTGGCCATGTCAAACGTGAGCTCTACTCTATCTATCCTATATTAATGTGTTGCTAACTTGGCTGCTATGTTGCTTATGGTGGTAGTGTCCTATATGCAATAGATATTTTGCTTACCCAGCAACTCTTCCACGGCCAAAACTTTAGCTGGGGCCTCCCCCTTCTTTTCGGAATTACTACACTATACATAGGCTATAGTCTAGCTGGTCTGGCTCGCCGTTTCCTCGTCTAGCCTGCTGCCATGATCTGGCCTCTTGATTTAGTCAACTGCACCTTGTTCTATACTCTTCACGACCACTCTGGCTCTGTCCCTACCAGGACTAATAGATGGGAAATTGGTTAATATTGCTAGTTCTTAAACGGCTTCTGCTACTTCACTGGGATTTACCTAATTTCCCTAAAGAATGCGATTGTCAATAAAATTTTCGGTAGTCTGAGTGGTTATGAATTGTTGCCCACCTCTTTCGACTGGACTGTCTATAGTAGCTACCTTCAGTCTCCTCTGATCTCTCCCTTTTATGCTATTGCGAACCTCCTCCTAGGTATTATCGCCTTCTCGGTTTGCACCTTAATGGGCATCTACTTTACTGGAACTTGGTACGCTGACTTCCTCCCTGTCCAGTCCTCCTAGTTGCATAATAGCACCAGTGCCATTCATAGCATTTCTTATACTCTTGACAGTAACTTCCACCTCAACGAGATGGCTCATCGGGAATACTCTCCTCTGTTCCTCCATATACAGTGGATTATAGCATATGGTCTCTCTTTTGCTATAGTTACTACAGTTATTGTCTATAGGTCTTGTATTATGGCCGGGATATTTGGAGATAGTTGAAGCTCTCCCATAACCAAGACTATAACATTTATATGCATTTAATAAAGTATTAAGATATAGAGATGCTAGTATATTTATGAAACTCTTTCTCAAATGATGCCCTTGAAACTAATATTGTAATTCTGCCCTCTTTGTTATTATATTTTCCATCTTATTTGTAGTTATTGCTGGTTAGCTAACTGGTTTCCCCTAGTGGGCTTTTATTATCTGTATTCTTATCCCCACTGCCTAGTTGATTCCCCTTGACGTTATCTAGGCCATTACTAACATCTAACTTGGCCTTAACGTTCTTATAGAGTTTATTATTGGTTATATAGTTCCCGGACGCCCCATGGCCATAGGGTTATGTTTTCTTCCCAGGTCGTTGCATCTATTTGGTTCGCACTTATCTAGATCTGTATTATAAACTGGGCTCTAAACTACATCCCAGACATCTGCTCCCCCGATCAGCCCAACAATTACACTTGCCCTGATAGTCGTGTGTCTACTCTACTGCCTCAGTCATCTGGCGTGCCATTGGCCCTGCTCGAATCTTTGGTGCTAATGCCATCTACTTCTCTCTCCAGTGGTTCTGGCTTATTGACGCTGTCACCCCTGTCCTGACTTGGTTGCTTGCCCGGAAGTAGCTCCGATCCATTTGGGGCTATATTAGCACTCCCCTGATCTACAATAGCTCAAACATCCTTCCTCGTGCCGGTGTCTACATCTACGTTTGCTAGGGTATGATAGGTATTATGTTTGATTACTTCATCTAGTGGAGATACACTGACTGATGGTTACAGTACAATTACATCACCTCCGCCGCCTTGGACCGTGGTCTCATCCTCTGCACCATGCCTACCTTCTTCACGCTTTACCTCACAAGCACTGGATCATCCAACCGGTGGAGTAACAATGGTGATCTGGAAATATTACACCTGATGACTGAGGCCATCAAGTCCAAGGTGGCCCCTGGTGAGACGTTTGGCCCTACAGAGTGGAAGGGATCGTGTTGTGAGTGAATGGAGATGTTTAAAAGGCGAATTTTTGAGATATTTGTTTGGGTCCTTCGGACGTCATGGGGCCGGCTACGTACATCTTGTTGATTCTTGAAGAATACTTTGATTTGAGATACCTAAATAATGGAATGAATGATTCTTATCTTAAACTAGACCTCGTCATTTCACCGAGTGATTTGGCTATTGTAGACATGGCCAAGCAAGGACTTTGAAAGAATTCTCTTTCCCTTGAACTCTTGAGTCACTTCTTGTAAATATTAGCGCGAACGGAAGTTGATGCATCGGAACCACAGTGGTTAGTAGCGAAGGCAGAATAGCATACTCAGCACAGGGTCCACATTTTGAGGCAGAGCCTTAGGTGGTGACAACCCCCTCCAGTCCTTTGGCTCTTATCCCAATCTCTCTTCAACTTTTTATCTACACCTTCAGGCCTAGCCATACAAAAGCTATTCCCCTATTATCCTACTTCCAGTGATCCAATCCCCGTGGCTGCCATTGCGCCTTGTCGTTTAGGGTCATTCCGCTACTATTCTCCGTATCCACAGAAAGTGGCGACGATCATGGCGGCTTCAGCTATCATCGCACCATTGGCATGAACAGCAGGGACATGTAACTTGTGAGGCGAACAAAAGGCAGGTGCTATCACTTAAGATCAGCTGACGGCAAGCAATTACGCATGTTGGTCGTATCTGTTCTGTGTTTGGAAGGCACCAACAAATCCCTCAAGAACTTTGTTAGTTGGTAGCGCCTATCTTCGGTAAGGTTTCATATGCAATAACCCTTGTAGTCTGCTGAAGTCATTTCCCATCGGCCCATTCTCCAAAAAAATCCAAAGAACCTAGGCAAACATTAAAGGCAAGTGCTATCACATGCAGGTCGTTACTAGTTGAAGTTACTCAACTTGCCACAGTAAAATATACATGTTTGATCGTATGTTGATTATATTTACTTAACCGGGTGCTGCGGAACCAACAAACCCCTTCAGAGCTTTGTTCGCACTATAACTATTAAGTACAAGCCTTAGATTTCAGTCTTGGGATGTACTTGTCACGAGACTGAGGAAGCCAATTTTAATGACGATAAGGTGTGAGTGTAGAAGTCAGCCCCGCCTAAGGTTACAATACACCTAGTTTGCAATCTTGGTCAGCAATATTGTTATACCTAACATATACCCTCAATCCTCTCTAACAGAATTGGTATAGATCAGAAGTCTCTCGAAAGTCTGTGGATATCCTTATATTCTACCATAACGATATACTAACCTTGACTGCTCCTATTATTCGTCACCTGATCTCATTTCAGTATCTTGAGCCTGTAGATTCGGTCTCGTAGTTCTTCAATACATTTCTCTGCCGCAACTTGACTCGATGTCCTCACCACAGCTAGATAGCAAACGCTTCAATGAAACTGCAAAGACCCTATCCCCAACAGGGCGTTCTTGATCCTAGAAATATCCTTGTCATGACGCTTATGCGAAATGTATTTGGAAGCCTCACCCGAGGAAATGCCTTATCTGTGCTCAGATCGTGCGCATGCAACCGTCTGCTCCACGCCTGGCTTATCGCTGAGACAAACATACCCCACCTTCTTTGACATGTTCTCATTCTTTAACTCGTTAGAATGAGGCATATTATGTGATAGTCGCCTGGAGACTCAGCTGATATTTGACGTTAGTAGATTAAACGGGGGTTGTGCTTGGGACGGCCGATGCCAGTATGTAATCACAATGAAGAGATTCGAGGTTGTATACTGGGAAGACGCCCAGCTGTTCACTAAATTGTATGCATACCGGGTGGCGTGGGATGTCCGTTGATGCTGCGTTGGGTGGCAAGTGGCTCGCTAATTCGACCAACCTAGTAGGGTCTTTTGTAGCTGCACTGCTGGGGTTTCCCCACCCTACAGCAAAGCAGGAATGGGCCGATTGGAACGCGTCGACCGGGATCAGACAGCTGACGAGGCACGCTACCAGGGAGCCGTTCAGCAGGAACTGCAAGAAGCTCTATTCATCATCTAGTTACGGTGTTCCATCATGGTTGTGAAAAGACGGCCGTTGATCGTCCGTGCTTGCGGTTCCTGTATGGCTATCACTACGTACCACTGCGCCCTGTTTCTCCATATTGAGCTGGATCATGCGGAACAAGTTACCATACGAGGAAGATGATTTCCTGGATAAAAAACGACCTGAAAGTGTGGTAGGTGTCGATAGGGCTTTCAGACATGACGGATGTGTTCAATAATGGTGTGGCTACTGTCGTCTTTCCCGGTAGACTCCTAACAACTCTAGTGCCAATTGATCAATTCATAGTGAGCGCTGATCTATTTTAAGTATTTTTCAAGAAACCTTTCCATTTTCGAGAGCATGTGAATGTAGTGAGACCCTTCAAATGGCATAGGCCATCCATGGCCTTCGCGTGGGTATAAAACCATCTCGCAGTGTTTACCCTTCGACATCATGCCACGGTGAAATCCAATGGCTTGCTCCTTCGGTACTCTTATATCCTCCTCACCATGTATTATAAGACACGGCGTTTCGATATCTTGCATGTGATAGATAGGACTGACATTCCTGTTCTCGGCAGCTCTCTCTCCGCCTTGCCACGGAGCAGCGCCTGCGAGATGTATCTGGAACAGAGGAATATCGGAGGCCATGGCCATCATATCCCAATCGGATACGCCCGCTCCACAAACTGCAGCAGTAAAATGAAAGGTAGTATCTCGAGTCACCGCCAAGTAAGACAGAAAACCGCCCTGAGACCACCCGGCAATCGCAACTCTGTTCTCGTCCACGATGCCGTCGTCAATGCACTTCTTGGTAAGTGTAATGACGTCCTGGTAGCTCGTATCGACGTGACCTTGACAAGATTCGGCGTACTTCTGTCCATGGGAGCTGCCACCACGGTAGTTTGGAAGCAATACAATGTATCCCAGGGATAACAGCCAGAGCACCCAATTGAAACATGGATCAGAGCCAATGGTGACACGACTGTAGGGACCACCATGTGGCAGCACTACCGTTGGATGTGGCCCCTTTTTATCCGCCAGAGATGGAGGAGTGCAAAGTACACCGTCAAGTGGAAGGTTGTCTTGAGTCTGAAATGCCAGTAGTCGATCCCGTCCAAGCTTTGATGCAGCGATGTCTTCGTTATGATTAGAAAGTTGGACGTAATTACCAGCTTTGATCGAAAAGAGGTTTGGAGGGCATTCCGAGTTTCCCTTTATCACCACAACAATCCTGTCATAAACTTGGACCAGAGCATCCCAGCCCCTGCCTATCATCGAAATATCGACCTGTTCTGAAAAGATGGTCTCTGAATTGAGTGTTTGGAGCTCATCTGAAAGGCCTCTCTGAACGTATGCGACAACATCCTTTCCACAGGCTCGTATGCTCAGTCCGCACTCATCAATACCAAACATTATTCTTTGGTGCTGTGCACTTTCTTTGGCAGCAACGCCACAGACCGCACTTGAGGTCACTAGGTGTTCCTCGTGAACCTTGCCTTCCCACAGAATCACCTCGTCTTGATGCCATATCAGGTTATTGACAATGCTCTTGTAGTGGCAGACCGTCACCGTCGATCCGTGTTTCCTGTTGATGATTCGAATCGTAGATCCTCTGATCAAGTCGTCAAGCGCTGGAGATGTCTGTTCAGCATACACCAACTTGTCTCCGTCAGGACTCCACGCAAAGCCACCAATTTGAGCATTCTTTGCCACTAGAGTCGAAACTTCCCGAGATTCGAGATTGACCAGACGGAGTCGATTGAAAACCCACTTTTCACCATACACTTTCGCATCGTCGTTGTTTTCGTCTTTTTTTTTGCGATCTTTTCTTTCTCCATCTGCACTCAAATATGCGATCTCCTTCCCGTCGGGGCTGAATTGGAAGCCCACAACCCCTTTCACGTAGTCCGATCCTGTTAGAGGCAGCGCTTCGCCCCCATTTAGAGGCATCAAATAGATGGCGGTCGCGTTTCCCGGACTCGCACGATCTGACAAGAACGCGATAAATTTGCCATCTGGGGAAAATACTGGCGATGCATCATTGTAGTTGCCCTGCGTGAGTTGGCGAGCTGATTTTTCTTGGCCAATCTCTGCCAGCCACAGCGAAGACGTTATATGCTCTTTGACTCTCGTCCAGAAAGGGCGGAATGCGTAAACAACCCAATACCCGTCTGGAGAGATGCGACATTCACGAGGAATCGCGAAATCAACAAGACGTTGAGGGGTAAGCTTGCTGTTTGATTCGGTGCTCATGGTCTATTTGTTCCCCGCAAAGACTTTTTCAGCTGTATAAGGGTGAAGGTCTTCAAGTCTAACCGTATTCTGAAGGGATTCTGAGGCGACTGTGTGCTCGGATCGTTGGGTTAGGTACCATGAAACTGAGTATGGTATGAATGGAGAGATCTCTTCGACGAGAGCATCATGATCAATGTTCGCTTGCCCCCGATCACCTTAATAGAGCCACACCCTAGCCCTAACCCTTTCACAAGCCGGGTAGTCCGAGGCTTCCCTGCGCATTTGACAAGCCGCCCCGCATCGCCTCATCTACGTGCATCATTACTGTCAAGGTTCTACTTGCCCTGCTTTCAACTAACGAGCAACTATCAGGTCATGTGAATCCACGTTCTCCACTTTTGCTAGGAGTCGCAACAATTACAGCAGCGCTACCACACAACCATTTTCTAATCCGTAGACAGTTGCTAATTAGTCGCGTCAAATGCTGCCTGCCTGCCTCTCTTTGCCTCAGCAAGATTTCTGAGCAGTATTCCTGTCTCCCATATTCGCGTTGCGGACTAAATACGCAATCAATTAAATACTGACCATGAAAGCTGCTGGAAATGATAAATGCACTGCTTTCCTGATTGCTCAAACATGTGAAGAAATCTGTTGCACATGGGCCGGGCCAGGGCCTCATGGTACTGTGTCAACATACGAGTTCCAGCAAGATCGCTGTGGTATTGTGACTGCAGTTTGGTAAGTAGGGTCAAGGCTTCGAACATCGCGGACCTAACTGCGACAGTGCGTGTGCGTCGCACTTGAGCGATACCCCGGCCACTGGGCTATCCATCCAATCGCCTTTTGGAGCGTGTTGCGGCATGACGAATGGCTGTTGTTTGGAAACTTCGTCCTCGCTGGCGAGAATGCGATTTGTCCCATTTTAATCACGCAAGTCCACGAAGAAGACGGAGGCGCAAGTATTGCCCACAGGTTGCCGACAACATCGCGTGGAAGTCTTAGGCAGACCCAGCGGCTATATCAGTTTCATTAATTATAGTTTCAGTTTTCAGCTGGAACAGGGCGACAAATTGTTACACTTTTTTAGTCGGAGAAAGAGAATCATTAGCGGCAAGGGCAGTTGAGAAAGCTTGAACAACCTGGTGCATTACGGCACAATATCACACAGAATGAAGCTACAGCCGAAACGTGCTGCCGATGACCATGGCTCTCCAAAGACAATCCGACGTCTTGATTGCGTTTCTGTTAGATTAACACGACTAATGCTAAGGTATCCCGATGTGTAGCAAGAAATCTTCGAATCGGTTAATATCTGTGTTATGTCACAAGACAGGAAACCATAATTATGACCCCCCAATCTTCATCTTTAGAGCTTACCGCCGCTGGAGGGGATATATTGTCACTATGCTCACTATGCTCACGACTTAATCCGGAAGCTAACTGGGCCTGTCAGGTTCTCTTGTTCCAAAGCTCCGCAAACCAACTCCCGCTCATTCCAGCCAAGATCTTCGGATCGCCGTCTTCAACCAGCGCACCCTTGTCCAAAACAAGCACTCTGTCGCACATGTTCATCACCATATCAAGCCGGTGGGCTATCATGATGACTGTATAATCTCTAAAGTGCGTTCTGACAAGCTCCTGCGTTATTCTTTCCGTGTTCTTATCCAATTTGGAGTTCATCTCGTCAAGCAGGAGAATCCCTCCTGTAGAAGCACTTGTCTTATCCCGCATCAAGCGCCGAAGGATGGCCCGACCTAAACCAAATAGCTGCTGCTGTCCCGCGCTAAGACTAATGGTGTTCATTTGTGCGTGGAGACCACCGCACTCTTGAACGAAGTTGGAGAGTTGAACTGCCTGGAGCACTGACATGCATTCTTCATCTGTAGCTGACCTGGAGGGGTCCAGGTTGAATTTCAGGGTGCTTCTCCCCGGGAGAAAGACGGTATCTTGTGGAACAACGATGAATCGTTCCCGTAGAATTGAACGCTGGACTCGGCGGATGGGTATTTCATCAACTTTAATATCTTGGGAATTTGGCGAAGGTTCGAGAAATCGTAGAAGAGCCAATATCAACGAGGATTTCCCGCTTTCCCAGTCAGTGTCATACTAATTACTCTCAGCGCTCGAGAATAACTCACCTGCCGGTCCTTCCGCAAACAGCGATTTTCTCCCCTGGCTGAATGGAGAGGGTAATGTTATTCAGGGCAAGGGGTTGAGAACTTCCGTCGTTCAATGTCTCATCTGCATCCGAAGGCCCAGCACTAGCACAAACGAATTAGACGGTGGTTGCAAAAGTCCAGTGTTATACAACCATACCTATATGATGCGGATAGACCGCTGAGCGATAGTCTACCCTGAGCAGGCCACTGTTCTGAAACCGTCATCGTTTCGTCATCGTCATCTTCGGGCTTAACTTTTTGACTGAATGTCTTCAGTCGATTGACTGCTCCGATGGACGTTTCAAGTCGAGTGTAGCTTTCCATCAATGCTGTTATTACGCTCACCAAGCCCATCAGCGTCAGCAAACTAGCCCCAGTAAAGCTGGAGCTCGTTCTGAGCTGCGTAGCGAGTATGGTCAAAAAGAGGGCAATCATCCCGACCAAGAGCATTAGAGTTGTCTGCAACCAAGCTTGAATCATGGGCAAGAGATACGCGGGCCGTTGTGACGCATTTAGTAGCTTGTTGTTTGTGTCAATCTCGTATTGGGTCCACCCAAAAGCTCTAATAGTGCTGAGGCCGCTGGTTGTATCAATGAAGTGGTCACTATAGCCAAGTTAATGCGTTAGTATCTTAGTAGTGGACTGATTTCTTTTACTTACTATAATGGGCTTTTTGCTTCCAGGTCAAGCAATCGCAACTGTCTTGATGTTCGGAGATAAAAGACTTGGATCATGTAGAGTATGCCAACTAGGAAGGGGTAGCTTATTGCGAGATACGGCGATGCAATTGCAGCGACAAACAAGTTGCCAATCAAGACGGCAAGACTTACAGCCGTGTTCAGAAAGGACAGCGGTAGCTCTCCGTCAATAAGAGTCATGTCTTGTGAGAACAAATTTGTCACTGTTCCCGTGTTTGTTGAGGCAAAGAGGCTCAACGGCGCCTTCATAACGGTTGTGAAAGTCTGCTTATGGATACTTGATCCGGATGATGAAACCATGTCGGTTAGCCCTATGATTGCGGTCCCCAGCACGGCAGATAGTTCTATCGCACGAACCAAGCCGTATAATCCTGCATAGAAATCTCTTGGTCTATCGAAAGCGTTTTCAGACCAGTATGACACCCATACCGTAGCGAAGTTTGTGGCCGTCCCTGTCAGGATGCAGAGGAAAGTAAAGGCGACAACTGATTGTGGCGTGATTTGGCGTATGTAGTGCATGTATATGGACCAATCGCCCGTTCGCCTGCTTTGATCAAAGCCATCCGTCACCGGTGCTACCTGAGGTGTGCTTAAAGTTATTGGCGAATCTCCTGGCATCGATATTATGTCATCATCCGAACTGGACGCCACGATGTCGAGACCCGATACGTATTTGCCGTTATTGGTAAGTTCATGAAACGACCCCTGCTCGACAACTCTGCCACCACTTCCAAGCACAACAATATGGTCTGCGAATTGGATATGGCGCACGGAATGTGTGCAGACAATTGCTGTGGCTCTCTGGTCTCGAATGATGCCGCCTGAGCCAAAAAGTCGCTTGAATAATTCAGTCTCAGTTGCTGCATCCAGTCCACTGAAAACGTCATCTAATATCAGTACCTTCGATCCGAGGTAAAGAGCCCTTGCCAACGCAACGCGTTGTTTCTGCCCGCCACTCAAGATGATTCCATTGCTCCCAATCTTGGTGTCATGACCAGATGGTAATAATGCCACGTCCGCATCTAACATAGTTGCCCTTATGATGGCGTCGTACTTGCTTTGATCAAGTTGAGCATAACCAACAATGCTCTCCAAAATGGTACGATCGGAGAGGAATGGCGTCTGCGAACAGTAGCCGATAGAGCAATCCGAAAATCTGGTTGCTGTCCAGCCGCAAGCTGTCGTAACCTCGCCCAAAAGAACTTGGCACAACGTTGACTTTCCCGATGCGGTTGGCCCAATCACCATCGACGTTTTGCCACTGGGGAATACAATATCAATATCTCTCAGTACCATATTGCCCTCACCCCAACCGAACGAGCCTTTCCTTATCACAAACGCTGCCTCTGAGTACAGGGGCAAGGCATCGTCATGACAGCTTGCGACCAGTACGGCATTTGGCTGGCAAAGTATCCCAAGTGTCTCTTGAGAAGCCAGAGATTTGCTATCGTTTGCCAGCTGGCCCTCAACGCTAGGCAGATTTCGAAGGCGGAAGTCGGCTCGAGGTTGCTTCGCTAAATACACTTCGATACGGCGCAAGCTTGCTAAGGCAGCCAAGCATCTTGGTAGACCTTGGAAAAGATATAACAAAGGCGTCGTGAGGAGTGTCATAAATGACAAAGACACAAAGAGAGTTGAGGCGTCAAGTTCTCGAAACGTAAGTGCGAATGTCAAGGCTGGCGATGCGGACAGCGGAATGTAGCTGAGAGTCACAGCGGCAAATATGGTGAGCCGAAACTTTGTTCCAGAGCGAATTTCTTCGCCTCGAAGGTCCTGTACCAAATCCGCGACATGATCTGAAATACCTAACATCTTGAAGTATTTCATGTTGGCAATGGCGTTGACCGTGAAGCCGACTCTGTCTTGGATCTTTTCCATCCAGGCGCTCTGGAGATTTTTAACAAGCGTCATAATCCAGAGGAGAATACCAGAGCAGAGAGAAATGATAACTACCGGTGTTACAAAAGTGATCCCAAGTTTTGTGTATAGCAACCAAAACCCGACTCCAACTTGTATCAGACTAGACCACATAGTTTGTAATAGCCGCACGCCGACCTGAACGAACTCAACGTCAGTGCTCATTAAGGTGACAGACGCCTTGTCGGTAGCACTTGTAGCCGTGATTTCGGTGGTCTTTTTATAGATAGCGGCACACAAGCATGCTCGGGTCATGGCTACAGCTCTTTCTCTGTAGTAGCAGGAGTAGGAGGTAGATACCGCCATTCCGAAGTAGATCAGCGCACACGCAACGATAAGACCATATCCGAAATTCTTTGACGAATCGTGATCTGGAAGATCCAGAAACAAGATCACAGCCCGTAGGAAGAAGGACTGAGCGTACTGTAAGGCGACCAGCGCGAGCTGGGGTAGTACGGGTAGGCAGAGCGGCCAAGCGAATGCTTTGAGAAGAGCTTTCAGTAATGAAGGCTTGGAACCATCTTGATTCTGATCATTCAGTTTCTCCATGAGCTTTGAGGCTGTAGTCTCCGCACTCATTGCACTGTCCAAGCCATACAGATCGTTGAACAACAAAATACCGCTGTATCCTCGAACGAAGAGCCACCTCAGCCAGTAGTAGAATGACAAGCTATAAATCCCGCTTGTTTCTTCAGGGCTATGCTCTTTCTCATCCCAGCCGATCCATCCGGACTTGCTCTGAGCTTCGAACAGGAGGACAATTAGTTTTATGACAACTGAGGCTGTGAACATATAAGTAAAGATAGTCTGATATCGAGAATCCATTGCGAGCCAAAGAGTTCTGATCTGGACAACATCGAGGAGTAACGTAAAGAAGAGGTAGGAATTGAGAAGGGTGGACGTTCGACGAGATCTTGCATGCTCGAGAAATGACAGAACAATCATGAGGAGACTAGCAGTAAAAGTTAGGGCTACCCCAAGGATAGATAAGCCGCGTACTGCTGTTGCATGACCGTTGGCCACGAGAACGAGTAGAGAAAGTTGCGTAGCAACATAAAGCGCAATTGCTACCTGGAATGGATTATCAGCTTCTCAAAGTATGCCTTTGCACTGGGCAAGAATGGCTTCTTACAACTTTGACGAACTGAAACGGGGTGGGTGGGATCAATTGCGGTTTATGAGCTAGGTGAAGCGCTCTAGCTATTGCCACAAGTATAAAGACAGAAGCTGGAACGGCGGAGAACAATATCCTTTCAAACTTCTGCGTGAAATCGAAATCATCGCGGCATCCGTGGACTGTTGGTCCCAAAGTATCATCGTTGAGACAACGCATTGAAGCCATATTGCTGTCATTGCCATGCCCCAAGAAAAGTTTCAGTTGTACAGAGGATGAATGAACAGCGACGAGGGTTCTACACTGAAAGGACAGGGTACCGTGAAGAAGGCGCTTTTACTCGCTACGCTGCAGCCATGAGGCCCAGCAAGAGTTCGACGCAATCTTACTAGGGAAAAAGTTTGTCGCACAAGAGGAGGGACTGAACAACGGCGAGGGTTCTGCAGTGGATGGACGGATTAACGTGGAGAGCGGGACACATTTGCCCGTTGCGCTTGAGCCATGAGTCTCAGCTAGATTTTCGACGCCTGCAGTGCGAGAGCACAAGGTCGCAAGGGATGGCTGCAAAAGCTCTACAGGGATATGACACCCGAATCCGACTGCCTCTTTGAGACTAGTAAGCACACTGGGCTGCGCTGATGGGCTGATATCAACTCTGTCGGAAAATACGAGGGCATTGTGCACCAGCTCCAGAAGCGGCTGACGCCCTACATTTCAGACACCGCAAAGACAAGCGACTATCAATAATGGTGCTAACTCCAGAACTGTTTCATGTGGCGCTGATGGCACTAACTGGCAGGGGCTTTGTGCATGGACCAGCGAATAAGAGCAGGCGTGACGGGAAAATAAACATGAGTGGTACGAGATGGGTGTCAGGTGATAGAGGAGGTGTATTTCTGATTTAGAAGATAGTGTCATGAACCCTGATTCTGATCATATGTGATGAATGGGGTGTGTGTATTGAGGTGGGGAAAAATCCCTCACCCCAAGTTGTATTACATTTTATATCCCTTTACCCACAGTAATATCATTGTATCCAAATATCACGCTGTTGATCCCTAACAGTATTTGGACAGTCGCCTCTATAGTCAACCGTAGCCCCTGCCGCTGCTAAATATAAAATCCCTTTCCGACTTATCCTCAGTGCCATCGATCGCATGTTATTGAGCACTAACTCGTGCCGTTGATTACGAGATCCTGCGAAACTTACCGTTAGGAGCCATTAGAAAGCCTTTCTCGGGTAGGTACCTTGCACGAACGATAGGCACTCTTCTTTTGTAGCAAAGAAGTGGCATCATTAATATTGCCGAGAGACGTGTCCTACTAAATACTGGTGGAAGCATAATTACGGAAGTTAATTGGAGGAGTATATAAGTATCCGCAAAAGATATGTAGGTTCTGCCACAACCCTCAAAGTCAGCTCAAAAGAACTGCAATTCTTTTTCTTTTTTACCATTCTGCAAACAAGAAACAGCCAAGGATAATTAGATCCAAATTCAAGTAACCAGTTTAGAATCCTTTCTTCCTTATCAATAGATTGATCTAGCCAAGTTACATTGCTTATGAGGACTCTTGTAACGGGATTGGAGGCATTTCTAGCCCGGACAATAGATCAGTTACCTGCTAAGGCAAAAGATCCAGCAATAATTGCAGTTCCCGCAATTAGCTCACTACCTCACATCCATATATAATGCATGCGCACAAACGCCGTTATACGCCACATCATCAGACCCAAATTTACCGCATATACCACAATATCGTCAATTGAACACTCTGCGATATCTTATTCCACAGCTGTCCAATTCTAAATCTGTTGAAAAAGTCTAAATTTAAATGTCTAAATATACAGAATATCAAGTTGAACGCGCGACACATCAGGCTATTGCCACGGGAAATGTGAAGACTGCTGCCAAATAGTGGGACATACCACCCACAACCCTTCGAGGCCGTCTCAAAGGCATTGAACAGAAATTAAAAGCACATATACATCTCTAACACCTTATTTCAGTACAGGAAGAGCACCTTGTCGATTGGGTTCTTGCCCAGCGTGCTTTAGGTATTGCTCCAACGCACAGCCAGCTTAAAGAATTCGCTCAGCGTGTTGTTGCAGTCTCGGGTGATGATCAACCTATTGGAAAGAATTGGGTTAAAGGTTTCTTACTAGAAACCCAAGTGTAAAGACTGTTCCAGGCAAGGCTATTGATATTGACCGCATAAAAGGAGCTTCAACTGAGAGAATCAAGGAATGCTTTATAACATTGGCCTTGCCAGAGATCAGGAAGATTCCCCTCAATATCGCTACAATATGGATGAAACTAGTATGATGGAAGGAAAAGGAGATAATGGATTGGTTCTTGGAAGAGCTGATGATGGATTTGTGCCTCAAAAGGCACCTAAATTGCGAATTTGGACGTCATCCCTTCAAGCAATAAATGCGCTGGGTCTTGTGTTGCCACCACTTATCATTTTTAAAGGAATGACTATTCAACACCAATGGTTCCCAGAAGAGGTTACAGGATTTGAATCTTGGCATTTTACTGCATCGGAAAAGGGCTGGACTTCAAATGAGACTAGATTGGAGTGGCTCAAAAAGATCTTTATCCCACTAACAAAGCCAGCTGAGCCCCAAAAGCGCTTGCTTATTGTCGATGGGCATGGGAGTCGTGAAACTATTGATTTTATGTTGGAATGATATATTAATGACATTCACATTCTATATTTACCAGGAAACTACTCTCATCTTCTTCAGCCGCTCGATTTAACGGTATTTTCTATGCTCAAGAGAGCATACCGGATGGAGGTTCAACAGCTGGTCAAAATTACAGATGACTCGCCTTTAGGCAAGGCATGCTTTCTAAAATGCTATCTCAAGGCACGTATACAAGCTACAAAGGCAGCGACCATTCGAACAGGCTAGAAGTTATCAGGAATGTGGCCAGTTTTTATGACAAAGCTACTTATGAACCCTCGCTTGTTACAGGCTGAAGCCTAGTTTGTTAGGTGAGGGAGCTAAAACACTACACCCGAAAGCACCGTTGGCTGGGTGAGGAGAGGGACGAGGGCGACAAAGGGGTAGCTGAAGGGAGACGGCCACAACGGAATTTGGTGGCGAAAACAACGAGAAAATAAGATATCCGAAGAAAGAAATATAGGATTGAATGGTTCATATCAAAATCAAGGTAAAATAGTCAAAGTAATGGGGCAAAATAAGTATGTTTCAAAGGCATGATCCTCCTGGTCGGTCGCTGCGCTCCCGAGCATTCTTTATACTGCAAAAGGAAGCCAGACTTTAACCTGACCAATAGGATAATAAGCTTTTCAGCTACAGGGTAGGCCCATCTCACCAACACACTAGAGGAAGTCTTAGGACTGTGCCTAAGGCAGTATGCTTTGTTGGGGCTGTGAAAGAGAACACACAAAACACAGGGAATGCCCGTGAAGGAAAACACAAGCCCACTTCCTTTGCGTGTGAAGGCCAGAACTGTGTGCGTCCAGTGAAATATGTGAGGGTCGATAATAAACTGTCAATCGTAAAAGATATCAATAAAATAAAACAACAAATACGGAAGGGACCATTTGATCAAATCCTTCACGCAAAAACAAGGACCAAAATCGGCCAAAAGGTAATTCAATTGATGATGGCTCTCTCTTCTTACCCGATGTGTTGCGACAAACGGGTTTTAATCCTGCTGCGCTCCCTCTCTCGGGACCATCAGCCAATCAGAACAAAAGTGAGCGCGCGCTAAGAACTTCCTAACTAGGAAAGCCACAACTCCCCAACACAATGCCCTATAGGTGCAGCTAAATAACTTAAATGCTGGTTAAGTTATTCCGTTCTCTTTTGCCGCAATGGCTAAGATAGCTGCACTGTGAGCAACGGCCGAAGTGCTAGCTGCCACTTTAGCCCCAGGAGGGGCCAGCCCGTTACAATGGTTCACTGAACAGCAACAACGGCGAGAAAAGAACATGCTCAATACACCTGCGCCTAAGAGAAAGAGGCTAGCAGCTATTGAGAATGTGATTTAAACTCCCTTTCGCAGTCTTGAAGTCCGTACGGCGATTGAGTTCATTAAAATAAAGAGCAGCCTGAATCTACAGCAAGACTCCTCTTCCGGAAGGTTGGCACAGCGCTAGGTAAACAGCTTGTCGAACTTGCCAGTCAAGAACAATAAATACAGATCTTAAAGAGTCGGATTGAGCATTTTTGACCTAAGAAAAGCAGAAGGTAAAGCCAGGGCAAAATGAACGATTTGTGAATATTGAGGTGATATGGAAGACACGTGAGCGATTTAGGAAGCTTGGAAAAGACTATACGGATAAGGTCAAAGAGAAGACAATATGCCAACAGGACCTTGAGTTTGAATTCCAAGTCACCCTAGATTATACACCCGAAAATTGAGGTTGTTATGTTATTGCGAAATCGACCTCTTGATCATGATGGATGGTGGTGGGTGATGGGTGCCCCACGTTAGTAGCCGCAATTGGAAAAGAAGTCGATCCCTTTCCAAAAACCCACAACGCCCAGATTATGCATTAATGATTGGCCAAAAAATAAGAGTAGGGAACTGAATCTTGAGGAAATCCTCAACTAATGGCTTTTATTAGGGTTAAATCTGGCGAATAACATTGAGTCCCTCGCCTGGTTACTCCTTGCGTGCTACTCTACCCGTGCCAGCGGGGGATCCAGGGTGCAACGACTCAGCTGATACGAGGTTCTAACAGTCTGACCGATCAACAGTCTAACCCGCAGTTTGACCAATGTTGTAGCTATTTAAGCCTTGAGACATGAGTGGCTTCATTTAGCCACTAATCAACAATTTGTCCTTCACTGGAGATCTCACGTCGCACAATGCGGTTTGCTGCTCGGCCGCAAAACAGCTAGGACGCGTACCTTGCCGCCTATTGACTCTTCACCCCCACGCCATCAACGTGTGGCTTGATATTCGTAGCCCATGAGAGCTGGAACCAACTGCCTTTGCAGTTACCAGTCTGTCTTGCGCACCGCGATCCAACTTCTCGCCACACAGGGAATCTCATCCTCCAACTGTTAAGGTTTTCGTCCGGTACCCCATTTCCCCATCTCTCTGTGTCTCACTGAAAAGGCCTGAAGCAGCCCTGGAAGCTTCAATAACCTTAGGTAGAAACAGGCCCCTGTAGGTTATTTTAGGCGGACCAATTCAATCACACAATTTATCCTCAAATCTGACAATAATAGGTTAGTAAAACTCAAGAATAACCGACTTGGCATCTGCCAAAGTACGAGATATCGCAGTAACTAAAGCCACGTACCACAAGAACAAATCGAACAGCAGCCCATGGTAGAGTAGCATAGACAGAATCAAAGCTGGCAGCGATATCACCAACTGTAATGAACTTATTCAGAATCGCGACACCCTTGTCGGAGAATCCACGCAGGGAGTATTTGCACTGGCCAATCTTGATTTTCCACGTGCGTTGTTCCCGTTCGACTTGCTGCTTGTTGATCATCTGTTCCATACTCTTCTTGACTACTTTGGCTAAATCATTCACTGAGTTAGGTTTCTAATAGGCATCGTCGCTGGTCAGGCGCTCTGGAAAGTCCTGGACAATTTGGGTAATATCACGGTTAGAGCCCAATCGTTCCAGATGCACTGAAGCCTTTCCCACAGATCGAGTTCAATTGACTTGAATCTCCTTCATCTTTAGTAACGGTCAGCGCACGGCCGTCCCTATTTGATGTGGCTCGAACGGTATCGACTTTCGGGGGGGACTGGGCTTTGGTTCTCGCCCGGGTCCTTGCACTGGAAAAGTAGAAGCTTTTTACCAGTTCCGGCTACCCGTCACAATCAAGAGATCCCCCCCAGGTTGTCTGGGCTGTCACTTTTTAACTTTTTGTGAGTAGTATTTTATCCCATGTCAGCTTTATGGTAAAATGTGTGATATTTATGCCCCATTCTTTAGTAATAACTTTAGTATGCTGATGACTTTAGTATGGACAGATAGTGAGCACACATTTTAGTTATTGCATGAAACGATAGACCATGTAATCAATCCTCCATAATACTGAAGTCCTAAACTCTATTAATCGTATTAACAAGAGCATAAGTAGAGATAGAGAATCTTCCTTTAAGTAATAACAACAGGTTATATATATATATAAATTATAAGATTGCAATATCACAATATAGGGAGCAAGCGTAGGCTTGTTGTTTATCAAGTACACAGACTGTACAGTAGTCAGCACATAGCTCCTAGCGAACCAGGGCTTATTTTCATTTGAGCTTATTATCAGTTGTTAGATTGACTCCTCACGTGGGGGAATAATGTTTCAGAGGGTGTGCACTTTGAATAAAAACCCTCACAGAAAAAGAGAGGGCTAAGGGCATCATCATCAATACAATCATCAATTTCTTATACTTGAGAGACCCTCTGGACGAATGTGACGACTGACGACTCGTATCTAACATTAGTAATAAACAATTGCGGGAATGCTGTTGAGATGTCCCGGACATCTTCCGCTGTGGCTTACGGTGGTTTGCAGCGGGGCTATTGTAAGCACCGAACCCCCCTATTGAGGGCTCCGGATAGCTTCGTATCCGGAAGGGGTTTCTTTGTTCGCAGCCCTTATAAAGCTTCTTTTTGCGTTGAATAATGAACCTTCCTATTGTCTGCTCACGGTCTCCAGTTGTGATGATTATCACGAGCCCGGATGATGTTGATTTCTGTTGAGATGTCCCGGACATCTTCTTCCGCTGTGGCTTACAGTGGGGCTATTGTGAGCACCAACCCCCCTATTGAG